>JABWDL010000033.1:0-50000 GCA_015343265.1 Pao palembangensis | reverse complement strand
ATCTATTGCTCCTCCGGTTGTCAGTTCTCTTCTCCCAGCATGTCTTTGAAATGAATTACTACTGACAGCCGCTTTGTGTTTTGTTGAGACTGTATTAAAGAAGTGGACATAGCCTCTGGCTGTGAAAAATTAAGCCAATGAAACGTGCCTATAGCTTGTATTATCTTCTCATGGCCAGCAGGGGTTGGCCTCCATTGGCTTTTCAGAAGACATCGGGGTTGATGCGAAAACCACTCTAGCTCTCACGTTATTACCCCAGTGAACTAGTTATAAACCCGGCTAACATCTCGTTACATTATTCTTTTAATACTTGACATTAGGTTTGTTTTAGGTTGGGTAATATTGTTTTATGTTTCTGGTTTCTCCTTAGTTTGATGTTTTAGACCTTCGTGATCTTGTCCAAACATGGTTACTTTTGATTCCGAAGGGTCCTGCTGCACGATTTAAAGTCTACAAATATGGCACGAAGGGTTGCTACATGCGCATGGTCTGTGGTTGTTTTTACTGCTGCTTAAAGATTCTTGTTTGACTGACACAAAGACTAATCTGCTTTTTGTCCAAGTATTTATTCCTCTGTGTCACTGACCCTGATGTTGAAGCGAGGTCAACTGATTAAAATGTCAGTCTTTCTACCGAAATTGATAAGACTTCTGCAGGGCTGTCAGTTTCTGTGAAGTAAACAAAAGCGGACGTTCCATCAAATGAGAACGCGGCTGCTGCAGCGTAGTCATTAATCCCTGGATTCAGCCTCTGGGTTTGTGTGGTCTGTTTGGTGTGCCCAGATGTTTCCACAAGAAAAGAAACAAATGCTCATTAATATCACACGCAGAAGAAGCAGCGCCAAATATCATGTTGTGTTTGGAATAAAGAAGGAGAAAAAAAAACTTGAAATCCTGATAACGTAATGAACGAATGATACACGGATTGTTATGCCCCAACTTGCTGGTGTGCTACATCCATTCATACGTCCTCCTTAGTGTTCCTTAGGCTCATCCGTTCACGTACTGGCATGCTTTTAAAGACTCCAGCAGGTCTGTAAACGGCTGTGTTCAGGCAGAACACAGACTCCAACACTCCAGAGACCACAGGCTCTTTGTTCACGGTTCCTCTGCAACTGTTCAGGGCAGAGTTAGAGCAGTGCTTTTCTTTTTTTTTTTCTTCTTCTTATTTACCCCCGATGTACCCGGGCACGTGTGGTTTGCGGCTGACGCGCTGCAGGGACAGAGTTGGGCTGGGTCTGCGCTTCAGGTGATTTCTCATCAGATGAGTTTCCTTGTGGCTGAAATTGCATTGTGGGCTAACTACTGATGTGAAACGGGGTGATGCATCAAGTACAAGGCATCAGCATCGTATGCTGCTGTGGTAGTGATGTTTATAGATCCCTTATATTTATGAGTTCCTCTGCAAGTTCATTTTCCTCTAAACGGGTATCGAATTAGGAACAAAATAGTGAGCTGCATATCCGAGACTACAAAATCAAACTGAATTAGCGCGATGTGTCATTGCTGTGGCTGGATATTCAGGTTTTAGGTTAATTGCAAAACACAATTAAGTTAATATAGCTTTAAAATACTAAAATATTTGACTCCCGTACGTCAGTGGACAAAAGTTAGAACATTAGCCAAAACTGCTGATGTAAAACTTGTTTACCTACGAGATACTGACCTCAGAATCCATTGTTATTCATGTGCATCTGGAGATTATTTTGATTCTTTGACTGTATTAAGTGGAGATATTTATTTAAAGCAAACAATTAAAAAACGTCCATCTACTGTTTGGCTGTTTCGCAGAGGGATCCTGTAGATCTCTCTCAGAGCATGACACACACGGGTGATTGGAGCAGTTCACTACATTGCCTGCAGGTGTGACTGTGAGTGTGAATGTGTTAACAATGCAAAAGACTGACAGCATGGATACCTGTTAATTTATGTGTGCCACAAAAGGGTGTAGTATAAACGGACGGATGGAAGGAAGGAAAGAAGGACACTGGAGTAGAGTCTAAAAACAATTATGCAACGATCTACTGTTGACAACCTTTGTTGATCAAAATGTAAAAAAAAAAAAAAAAAAATGGTTCTCAATCCAATTCTTGATTCTCAAAGGGAGGAGACGCAATGGTTAGCACACAATAAAACAAAGCCATTTAATGTTAGAATTGCTAAGCTGTATGTGACAACCGCTGACCCCAACATTCTCTTCTGTAGCGTCGACTCGAGTATATGTGGATTTCTCATTAGTCTTGTTTACCATTTGACGAGGAGACTAAGCTGCGGAAGCTCCGCTGCACCGACACGCGTGTGTGTGATAGCTTATTTTCAGAAACACCAACACTGGGCATATTTGCCATGGGCAAGTATTAATGTTGAGGCCTAAGCTGTTTTTCATGCAGCAGCACATCAGTGTTTCTGCAGTGCTCTTTGGCAGATGCACACCATGATGTTAGCTCGGCTTCTGTCCTCACACTGTACCAAAGATAGATGATATATAGTTTTCTTTTGCTGGAATTTCCAAAGAGGTTTTTCTCTCTCATTGTAGATGTGTAAATTAATAATATGAGGACATCAAAAAAGTTGATGAATATGTTTCGAAAGGAAGACCAAACCTCACAGCAAATGTCAGAAAACAAAAAGCGGTAAATGTAGGAGGGTCAGGTAAGATCCGCTTCACGTGTTTACACTGGTGCATGGATAAGAACACGAACATTCTAGTCGTCCACTTGTTGCCACAGACTGTAGATGTTAGCTTGTTTGACAGATGTTAGTCTGAACCGATACTAAACGACAAACTGAACTTCTTTTTTCACCTTTCAGCGATCTGACAGGTTTCTTCTTCTTGATTTGGTTTTAATCATATCTGTGCTCTGATCCTGTTTGATTTTCTTCGCCATACCTTGGCTTTTTCAAACCTTTCTACCTTTCTCTCTCCTGTCTTTCCTTCCCTGCCACCCCAAATACACTCCTCCTCTGCAGCTGGGTTTGTGAAGTCGCCAATGTCCGAGACTAAGCTC
Organism: Pao palembangensis; assembly: GCA_015343265.1. Classification (NCBI taxonomy): domain Eukaryota; kingdom Metazoa; phylum Chordata; class Actinopteri; order Tetraodontiformes; family Tetraodontidae; genus Pao; species Pao palembangensis. The sequence goes on along the minus strand of JABWDL010000033.1, from coordinate 46,993 downwards.
ACGGGGGACACCTTTGAGCTGTACTGCGACGTGGTTGGTAACCCAACTCCAGAAATCCAGTGGTGGTACGCCGAGGTCAACCGAGCTGACTCCTTCAAGCAGCTATGGGACGGCGCCCGCAAGCGCCGGGTATCCATCAACACAGCCTACGGCTCCAATGGGGTCAGTGTGCTGGGCATCACACGGCTCACGCTGGAGGACTCTGGGACCTATGAGTGTCGGGCCAGCAACGACCCTAGGCGCAATGACCTCCGACAAAACCCCGCCATCACCTGGATCCGTGCCCAGGCCACCATTTCAGTCCTACAGAGTGAGTGGTCTATGTCCTGTAGTACCTAGATGGTGAAGCACCAGTCCCCTGTCCCAGCCGCTTCAACCAGTAAATTCCCCTCAAGTCCTGTTACTTAAATCTGGTCAGGAAAAATGAAAATCAATCATGTTATCTATCCTGATATTAATACATCTAAGAAGAATTAATGATTTTTTTTCTTTTTGACCCTTCAGGCCAGTATTTGCACTTGGTATTTTGGTCGGATGAATATTTAGAATTCTTAAAGTACTAAACTGCCTAAACTGAACTGAACTAAACTGCCAGTCTCTTTCTGCATTTCCATCTTTTTCCTACATTTCCATTTTTTTCCTTTTTGCACGATCCTTCCCCCATATACAAAATTCCAACCATCATATATTTCGTTGCATCCTAATTTCCTTTCTGCCAGAACTTCACACTTGTGTCAGTGAGTGTCACATACGCCTTCGTCATTTTATCGCGTCTCACGCATTAAATCTCTTTTTTTACTTACTTCAAAGCCTCTCTGTCAAAACCAGGGAAAGCCCATCACGCTTTGAAGTCATTACAATTTGATTTTGGCTGGGCACAGTGCAAATGGGACGGCGAGTAAAAGAAGGGATCTGATCTTCTTTTCCAGGATGATCGCTGCTGCTGACTCCCTCCTGATAGAGACAAACTTTCTAATTGTATGCGCGTTAATCCAGTAAAGATGAGACCAAGTGAGGGCCTTGAGTGTCCCGTTTGTCATTCACAAAGATCTCCCCCTCTCCACAAACCAGCCTGTCTGGACTTGCATGTGTAACCTTGTGCCTCTGCAACCTTTAAGTGTGGAACTGTGAATCAGTAATGACATTATATCCTGAAACTGTCTGCGCTACACACACAAAGATTCAAGCGAACTGCATTTGGAGTGGACCCTTGCACTCTGAGCATGCTTCACTGCTTTGCCCACTGAAGCAGGAGGAGATGTGGAATGTTTATTAGTCACAGTGGGGCGTTCTGGGGAGAGTGTGAGCCATACTGGCTCCTCTGATTGGACTAATACATTTTGATTTCTCTGGAAGGATTATTTGATTAGGTGCAGTTTAAACAATTAAAGGAAAGTGTGAAGGGCAGCAGCTGTGCAATTGTCACATTTCCTGGTTTTCTGTGGGGAAATCGAAGTCCTCAATAAATATATTCTGTCATTACTGAGACGTTTATGTTCTCCGTATATACATGTAATGTGTTTTTACATGTATATTACAGACTATACATGAAGGCTTTGCATTATAAATGTATAGTTTGTAGCTGAGGACCATGTGGAAGTGGCCTGGTTTGACCTTTTGCTTTGTTTAATTTTTCGTGAGTGTGACCCACTATTCTAATTATATTCTATTCATACTTTTTAAAAACCTGTATTGTATGACTGACTATGCATGCAGTCATAAACTCTACTGAAGCTACATCTACCTCATGTGCTTCCCGTATGCAGATAAAGCAACAGTGTGGCCAAAGCGTTAAGCATTAAAGGCAACAAATCAGTGTTTTCTTTTTAAAGGACTTATTATATATATATATATTAAAAGTTGGTAGGATTTCTTTTCCAGTTATCTTAGCAGCTTAGCTTGATGAATAAATAAGTTAGCCTAGCGTGTTCCACCCCCACTGATGCAAGTTAAACGTCATTCAAACCATATAAAGATGGATGACATAAGAGCTCATCAAAATAAAAACTTTGATTTACAGCTGCAGGAAATTTGGTTGTTTCAGGATTAAGGAAATAATTCTTAGCGGGGGAAAGAAAACCCCATGCAGGAACAGGGAGAGAAAACTGCATAGAAAGCAAACCCAGAACCTTTTTGCCATGAGGCAGCTGTGACCTTCTTTAGGAATAACTGGCAGTTAACGGAAAATTGATGGCAACCGTGGCACGTCAATCACCTTCTGCTGGCTTAGCGCATATTTACTGGTTTGTAGCATAACATTTTACACTCCATATCCTGACAGCGAGGTGACCACCAGTATTTACCAGACTATTTTTACCAGACGTGATGATGAGGCGTCCTAAAAACAACCTTCTGGTTAAATTGCCTGTGGACCACTGTGCCATGTTTTCAAAATGTTAATTTATGTACCTCATGTTCTGTGTGCATGTCTCTAAGATACTATTAATAGTACATGTGGTTGTCTGTGATGGGGGGGATAGTTAGGGATGTGGGGGAAGGGGAGAGATATCCCCTTAGCTATTGACTATACTGAATTGCAAGGAGTCACTTGCTAGTCTCAGTATGTCCTCTTTTGCCCTGTCCTCCCTCTTGCTTTCCGACTGGTCTTGTGGAAGCCATCGGTAGGATTATGATGCCTCTCCTCTCCGCTCCTCCCCTCGGGGGGCTCTGTCGTTACCATGGTTGGCCCGCCCTAGAGGAAGAGGAGGAGAAGGAGGAGGGGCAGAACAGAGGCTTCCTAATATCCTCTCAAATGACATCTCCTGCTTTCCTAAACGTCCTTGAGAAATCGACCCTGACACTGTTTAGCAGCCAGCGTGATTAGCAGTTTAGACATAGAGTAATGTAGAGACCGGTGTACAACGTTAAAAGCATCTATATGAATTTTTGCCTCAGTAACTCTTGTTTACAGCTGTATCAAAGCTTGTAGAGGGAGGAGCATTTATAACCTTGTCCTCAGATGCTGTCTCTAGATGCTACATCTAATGCTACAGCTACAGTAAATCTGCTGTTAAATAATGTCTCGGAGACTATTTTATGTAATCTTTTCAGTTAATCCAGAATTAAACGTCAAGAAGATGTTCAACATTCAATAATCAGCACCTTAACATGTTGCCTATCTAGCAATTTGGGGATATTATTATATTTGGGGATATTATTCCATCAAAAAGCACCACTGCAAAATATGAATTTGCTTTATGGTTTGTTTCATTGTTGATTTGTTTGTGAGCACATCTCCACTTTCCACTCCTACACAGATGATGTAAAAACAGCATACAGCCTACAGCTACTCAAACATGGGTGGAAGCATTTAAGACGCTTTGAGCCCTGGTTCTGTGATAAGGTTTGACTGTCTCTGTCTTGCAGAGCCAAAGATCAATTCGTCCGATCAGATCATCCTGGCAGACGGCGCTCTAAAACCTGTCACTCTGCTGTGTAACCTCACCACTTCCCAAACTCCTCACAGAGAGAGCTTCTGGATGAAAAACGGACAGGAGATCTCCAACACGCGGACGGAGCTGAGGAACACGTCATACAGGTGACCGGCAGCTTGGTGCCTGTGTATGCGACAGAGTGAATAAAATTCCAGGCTTGAGGAAGTGGATGTAGAGAAAATAACCCACGGTGAGGAGCAGGATGCGTCCTGAGAGGGAGGTATTTCGCTCATTGTAAATGGGTCAGACCAGAGTCGAAGCTTTGTGCACATTTTCACAGACTCTGGAGAGAAGCAGAGACGCCAGATTGTATCAACAGTAATCTTCACCACGGTTTGTTGTGCGATTTGGTGTGAGGATCGCTGGCTGCGGTTCTGTTTTTGTCATTTCGAATGCAAAAAAGGGGCCATATTACACTTGCTTTATGCTGTTTAGAGCACCAATATCGAAAAAGTTCCACCAGGTGCACTTAGGGGCTGATGTGCAGCTTTTGATGTTTATATTTCCATGTGTGGGGTCTGGCCAAGAAGGAGGGTGCACCACAGAGAAGCCACATCCAGCTTTACTTGCACTTACACATTCACCTCACATCTCAACATTACAGCTTCCTGGAAATCGGGACATTTGTTCAGCAGCTTTGTCTGGATTCACTCCTTAATGAAATGCTGAACATGACCTATGCCTATCTAACAGGAATAAACATCCGAGCCCAAACAACCAACTGGCTGTTAGTTCCTGCTGTCACACAGTTTGACCACTGGAGCACAAAGCTAACGTCGCCCCCGTAGACATCCCACAGACTCTTCCTAGCCACGAGATAAGACCAATTTGGTCACTTCCTTGTCACATTACATCAGTGATACTCTGGAGATTAACTAAAATGCCCTCCCCTGCAGAATGCAGAGCTGCTCTTCTCTAATCTAACAGCATTATGCCAAAATGTGTCCCTCCCCAGGCTTAGTCAGCCTCCCAAGCTTTCACAGTTGCAGTCCAAACTACTGACTGCAGACTGAAAATATTCAACTTTATTTACTTTACTGCTTATAAGTCAACTGACCAGTACGTTAAAGTTGATGATATACAGGAATATTTTTTTTTTGTCGTAGAATCAATAAACCCCGGGCGGATGACTCTGGGGAATACATGTGCGTCTACACGTTTGACATGGCGCCAAATGCAAACGCCACAATTGAAGTAAAAGGTAAGTTCCCAGTCTGACGTGCCACAACTGAACTTTTCCTAGACGCGTGACAAATATGACTTCCTGACAACAGATTGCATCTGAGATATGAGTGTCCCAGTAAATGCAATATCCCTAAGCTGTGTGAAGACAGTCGTTGCTGGCAGAGATGTTTGAATTCATCCTGAGTGGTGCTGATGACTGGGTGGAATCCGCAGGCTGCTGTCACTCTTGGCCTTCACCGAGACAACAGCCGAACAAAATGAACAGAGTGCGCACATGCTATACGCTACATGCAAACACGACCCCTGTGGGACCAGTTTGAAAGTAAAACGGGACGCCGATTTTAACTTTTAGCATTGGTAATATTGCGCAAACAGGTCGAACAGAAACGCTAACCTAGGAAATGCTGTGTGTAGTAACGCCATCAACTGAAATGGGGATCCTCCTTTGAGAAAGGGCAAGTGAGACGCTGTTGTGAAGCTTGCCTGTGTGCAGTGTTTAAGCCAATTTAACGCGGCATGGCTGTGGCTATGGTGCACACTGAGCATGCCCCGTCTCTTGTTCCGCAGCCGTCTTAAAGCGCAGTCTGATTGCATAACGCGGGTGATGACTGTGTGTGTTCCGCTTTCACTGGACTGTGAGATGATGGGACTTGTTGCCATTTAAACTGAAGCGTCCTCGCCGTCACAAGACCGCAGGCCTGTGACTGTTGAGGCTTGCCATGTGGCCGCTGGACAGAGTCTTTTGACCGAATTGATGTTCTGTCATTGTGTTCTTTAAAGAGAAAAATGCACAATAATAAAAAAAGGAATTATTCAATGTCACGTAGAGGTATATTGGCTGCTTTTACATTATTTCAGTTTTAATTGCGTTTGTGGCTTTTCTGGAGGTGTTGGAGGTCTTTCGTGACCCAGGTAGCACTGCTATGCTAGCCAGCATTCTGGCAGCAGTTCAATGAGATCCCTCGCCTACAGTGTCCTTGGCAGACTCATCCTTGCAGGACTCGGCTCAGAGGCAACAGATGGAGGCTTCTGTGATGTTGTAGGATTAAGGCTCTGAATCCGGTCACAGCCATCTCTCTGTGGCAGGAGTGCAGTTTATTGTCTGTGATACTAAGCTTGCCACAGACCAATTTTTGCTACCTTATACAAAACTTTTTGAGAAGCGCCGCCCTGAGAAAACAGTTCAAGGCTCACAACATCCACTGACATTAAATGTAAATTGTATGGAGGCATAAATGCAGGACACAAAAACCAACTAAAGAATATATTAAACAGCTATTTGTTATCTCATATTGTCTTATTATTATTATTCTCTCACAGCTTTGCCTTCTCATATAGATGTGCTACTTCACCTCTCGCTAGTACAGATTACAAGTCACAGCCATCTTACTCAGGGGTGTGAAGTGGATATTTCTGCCTGTTTAGCGCCACTCCGAGGGCTGTCTCTGTGCCGTCAGTCGCCGACATAATACGGTCAGGGCTAGACACAAATGAGATTGGCCACTTCCCCGATCAGCGAGCACGTGTGCACCATAATTAGAGCGGGGGTGATGTCACCAACGAGCTTGGAGCCCTCCTGCCCGGTTATCCGTGTGCAGCTGAAAAATGCTCACACCGGGCTTCTCCTTTATCCTGTTTAATTGCATGGAAGGATTTATTGTGAATTTGATGTGCAGCAGGAAAGCAGGAAACACACTGTGGTGAATCTGTGTCCCACCTTTGGGAAAGCTCTCTTCTACTTGTCGGTTTCTCATCTGTTCAAGTGCTTTATGTTGTGTGTGGCAATTTATTGAAATGACATGTAGCCGTGTTAGCGTCACCTTATTCACCACAGCTGATTCCCACTCTTTTGGCTCAAAATCAGAATTGTTGTTCATTCACTGTGGAATTCCTTTGAATAGGAACATCTGGCTCTCATATAATACTCCCCACCCCCACCCCCCATGACCTCCTTATGTGCTATTCGAATATGTTGATCTCTTTTCATAACAACTCTGTACCCCACATTTCTACACGTGTGTGACGGATGTTTAAAACAATTGTTGCAGTGTGTGTGATAGTCCACTCTTCTACTAGATTTATTCATCCACTGCAGTTTTACTTTCATTATGTCTATCTAAGAGACATCTGAATAGCATTGAGCTAATTCTGCTTTTCTTTGCTATTCCATCTGGGAGGATTAAAAACATTTTTGAACATCTTCCTCCAAACAAGGCTGATGAGGCTTTCTGTTTTTTTTTGTTTTTTTTTTTAACCTTCGCAGCAAAGCCGGACATTACTGGCCACAAGCGGAGTGAGAATAAAAACGAGGGGGAAAATGCAATGCTTTACTGCAAGTCTGTGGGTTACCCACATCCTACCTGGACATGGCGTAAGGTGGACGGCACCTCCTACACGGTACGTGCAGCTGCAGCATGACCGAGAGCAGGCCGTGCACCTGCTCTGCATCAGCCACGGTAAAAGATATTAACTTTGAGAAATGGTCGTTGTGTTGCAGGACATTGACAATTCCACTGGACGCTTCTTCATCTCCAGCAGAGACAACTACACAGAGCTCAACATAATCAACCTGGATATAAACACCGATCCGGGGAAATACGAATGCAACGCCACCAATGCAATAGGAAACACGGCGGTGATCACTATATTACGAGTGCGCAGCCACCTCGCACCACTCTGGCCTTTCCTGGGCGTGCTTGCGGAGATTATAATCCTGGTTGTTATCATCGTTGTGTACGAGAAACGCAAAACGCCAGATGATTTCATTGATGGTAAGAAAATGTTCTTTTGTTCCTGAGTATTAGCTCACGCCATATATTGAAATCTCACAAAGATGAAAAGCAACAAATACAAAAAAAAAAAAAACCTGTTCTTTATTCTGATCTATAAACTGAATCAATTACCAAGGTGTTTATGATACAGTGTAATAATTGGGCCTGCAGTACAGAGCAATCTTCACTTTTGATGATATTGAATCAGTAAAGGTTGCTTTGAACTGTCACAAGGCATTTTAGAAAGTGCAGAGAATACCCTTTTCAAAAGGACAGTCTGTAAGGTCAAATATCATCAGCAGAAGAGATGTGTGGGATCCAAGGGTACAGAGAATTTTAGCCAAGCTGCTTTAATATTAAAGCAGAAGGTTGTATTCACTCAGAGTTGATCTGGAGTGGCTGACCGCCAAAGGACGTTCGTGTCTTTTAGGACCTCAAACGGAGTGTTGACTTCGGTGAAGCATGCAAATCTGACCTTTATACATAGACGTTATGTCAACAACAGCGTGGCCTCTTTAAGAGTTGACTGTTTGTGTGCCGGACACGTTAAAAAAGGTACCGTGCTTCAGTTTCACATGCTGACAGGGTTGATAACTTTGCACGGAGCTACAGTATACCATATCAAACTAAATTGTGTATTTTCACCCAACTCCTCTTTCACTCCACCACATTAAGTTGAGAGTTGCAGATCTGCTTTAACTATGTGAAGTAGTAGATATGACTCAAAGTAGATATGATGAAACTTTACCACACCATATAAATCCTCAAAAGTGTTCCAAAAGTTTTGAAAGTTCCAAAGAAATAGCAATAGAAAAGGGGGGACTAGGGGTCTACGCAGAAGGCTACAGCAGCCTAAAATACGACAACAGGAAACCAGCAGAACCACAGAGAGGAAACCTTAATCAGTACGGGAGGAGAAACTCTCTTTTTCATACCTTTCCCATAGTTTTAATTAATTTCACACTAATAAAATGATCTATATTGCCAAAAATATACAATTTAATAGGTTTTTAGCTACCTCACAAAATTGATGAGGCCACCTCCTAAAGAAACGTTTCATCAGAAGTTTCCCTGCTGCTTATATATTACTTGTCACTGTCATTCCGTGCACGTAGTGCATCAACCCATCAAACTATTAAATCGATATAACATAGTTTAAAATGACTTTGATACTTGTAAAGTAACTGTGTAGCATGAGAACGTAACAAAAAAAAAACCCTACTGATACTGGTGATGCACACCCCCACCACACACACTCCTGTGTACTTCTATCTTTTTGAGGACTTTTCATAGGCATAACTAACCCCATGACCCTAACCCTAAGCTAAACCCGATTCTAACTCCAACCTGAAAACCGTTTTAACCCTAAAAGGGACCTTTGAAGTTGTGAGGAATAGAATGAGTACTTCAGCCGTCAGTATTTAGCAAGTACAAGAACACACACACACACACACATATATATACACAACATAGCTCAAGTAAGCTTTGTTCATGTCCTCTAGTTTGGTTTCATCTACCAGAAAAATGAAGCGATTAAGGTGGATTAAATACTCCATGTTTATGCCATTCAAATCAGGAATGAGGACTCCAGGCTCGTGATGCACAGCCTCGCTCAAATCTCCTTTTAGCATCCTGTATACCTAAGGGGTTTGGCCTCTGCCTCCCTCCATTATGAATTCTGCTCTCCTGATGGCTTAGCTGTATTTTGAACACCATTTCACAGACGATGGGCTGGCATTTCAGTTTCAAAACAAGTCGCCAGAATTGTAAGTTTTACAATGACATTTCCCACCGTTGTTGAATGAAAGGGATTTTAAGCTCACAGCCTAATATGCTTACATAAAAAAGGTATAGATTAAATTGAAATAGCATCAAATTGTAGTTATACCCTGGAACACCTATTGTAGTAAACATAGTGTTTATGGCGTGAGGAGTGAAATGTATATGCAGACAGATTCCCATCCTCCAACTGACTCCAGAACCGTATTTTTTGGCATAATCTGCTCCACATTAATGCCATGGAATGCTGCTAATGCTGCTTATCTCTGACTTAAAGCTGCATGAACCATATCTCGCTGTGACGAGCTCCTTACCTGTTGACATGTTTCTATCTGTGTCACACCAAGCGCCATTTCAACCCCAAAGAAATATTATTACTGTACATAAAAGCAAGCGTTTATAGCTAGTGCCCGCAGATTTAGCTCAGTACATTTTCGACTGAGTACTGGTTTTAATCACAGTGCTCTGCGGGGAATTGATGCAAAAAAAATAAAATAAAAAATAAAACAAAACTCTTGATAGTGGAGAAAAAAAGGCTCGAAGAGACTGGTGGTTTAATGCCAAGTCAGTCACAGTATCCCACCCGTGCGCTGCGCTCTATCACAATCGCTATGAAATTGCCGAGTGTAATGAAAAGATGGCTTCAAGTGAGCCATCTGCAACCCTCCTGCACATATGCTCAGTCTGAAAGGAGCAGAAACCCCATGAGGTTCAGGCGGCCTTCCAGGTTGAGTCTGCAGTCGTCCGAGTCAAAGACGTTGGTGTTTGAGAGAGCGGATCATTTCGAAAGGCACCTTCAAGGCCCACAGAGGCAGGTCCTCGGGCTTTTAATTGTAACCGTACCTCCTCTGAAACAGAGCTTTTAAACACATGACCCGTGCACGACATCAGTGAACGTTCCCGTTCCTGTATTTTCCTTACCTCCTGACTGACTCCTGTGTTTTCTTTTCTCCTCTTTTCTTCCCATGTTAAAGATGACGAACCAGTTGGACAAATGTAAGTAGCTGAATATTCATTCGGTTAGACCTTCAGTTCATACACCAGTCCTGGAAACAATCATTTTAAATGCAGTTACCTTAAGGTCTTTAAATCATAACTGCTTCTTTTCAAGGAAAACAAATTCAACAAACAACCACAAGGACAAAAACATTCGCCAGAGGAATACAAAATAAGTAATTCACTCAGGTAAGACGGGACAGGGCTAAATATAGAGCTCACCGTGCGGATTATCCGTAGTCACACCTTCTCTTGATTTTCTCTCTCCACAGATGAGATGACTGAACTGAATTTTACGATTACATAACCGTGTCAGGGGTGGATGCAGGACTGGGCAGTATGGGGGCAACAACAACAAAAAAAAGCATATCTTGTCTCATTTTATGAGAAACAATATCAGCGTAACACTGGCAACAAAAAGAACATAATGGCTGTCTTAAGCATGCCTTATTCAGTCGTACGTGGAGATTCCAGGATGAAGAATATCCACTAAATCCACCCTCAAAGGTGTAAACATTTTTAATGTACTGTTGGTGTCTCCTTTATTGATTTCATCATATCCTCAAACGAGGCGATTCCTTTTGTATTACATATCATGTACAATGCATGCAAGATAATTACGCAATAGGATACTCAGAATAGACACTTTCTGTTGTTATCCCTCGTGTGGCTTTTTTTTTGCATCTAAAAATGACCTACGTTTTTTTTTTTTTTTTTATGGAGTCATCCTTAGTTAGTTTTATTCTTGAAGATTTGTACAGCATATCATGGTCATTTAACTATGGTTGATTTTGTGACGAGAAGTCCACTTTTAACAGAACCTAAATGTGAAGCAAGGGCTTCGTTATCTGGCAGTATTTAAATCTGAGAGTGATTACATAAAAATGACTACTGTGTGTAACTATCTAAGGAAAAAAAGTATATGTGTATTATTTTTATTTCTTTCCAAAGTAACTTAGGAGTCTTGTATCTGTTGAAGTATGAGTGTTCAAATGATAGGAAATATGTAGGAAAAAAAACAATATTTTTTTTATATTTCCCAATTTCATTGTTGATTTTGATTTTCTAATCTCTCTGTTTAAATGGATAGCATGGCTATAATCCTATGCAATATGTATTCTTAAATAGATATATGGAGAACAGTTTGTTTTAATGAGTGAAGCTTTAATAATGTGGGATCACTTGGAAAATGGCATAGCAAATATCACTGCTGTAGCTGCATGACTCCCGTTTCAACACAAACGTGTCCCCGTGTGCTGCGGTGGGAATGGACCTGCGTTACGGTGGGAGCAAAAGGAACTGGAGTATATAGCCACGATCAAAGGTTTGAGTGAAACCGATATTTTTCTTTTGTGAATAAAAACTTTGAAAACAAATTGCCTTTATTAAATTCCTTTGTCCGACGGCAGAACAATTACGACCAACAGTGCAGCATTTAACACAACATGCAGCGCAACAAGAAACACTCTCCCACCACTGCCAGGCACTGCCCACGAGAAATGTTTAAGTAAAAAAAATAAAAATAAAATAAAATAAAGCTTGGCAACTGACTTGGCTTTGCTGCCTTCAGCTGTTGTTGAAGATTTCTCACTCCTCCAGCAGTTTCCTCAGCTCTGCCTCCACCTTCTCCACAAAGGCAGGGAAGCTGGGATCCAGCAGGCAGAGGCGCAGAATGAGCTCCAAGTCACCTTGAGTCAAATAACTATGGCGATATACTTCAGGCAGCATCAAAACAGTCTCTCCTAAGAAATGCTGTGAAAAAAAGGTGGATATAAGCTAGCGTGACCCTCCACTGCTGCGGGACTACATCGTACTCCGCGGTGAAAAACAACACTGAAATGGCTGTTTATTCTGTTATGAAGACTGATACCTGGGTTAGCTGCTTGATGGACATTTTTCCTTGTACAACTTGGGGATCAGCTCTGACTTCCTGTTTTTTCTGCGTCTGCAGAGCAGTTGGAAAAGGAAAAAAGAAAAAGTGGGGAGATAAACGGCACAACGGGGTGAAGCAGCCAATCAATGGCGTCATCATTACTAATTGAACGGTCTCCACCCATCAAAGTCCCTTCATCCCCCTCACTGTGAATCCCTTCAGTGTGCATGTTGTTTGTCTCTCACAAAAGGTCACACAGTCAAACCCTCTTTCAGTACTTCAGGTCAAACGCAGTCATGTTGCATATCCCTCTACGAGTACTGTATTTAGCATAAATAGATGCTATAGATGCAAGAGTTTTTTATACATAAAAATTTAGTGTCACCATGAATCGCTCAATTTATTATGCAGCTATACAGTTTTTCTGGACTATTCTCTGCTATATTGTGGTTGAGCATATTTAATCCACTTTAGTCCTGCCACTAGAGTCTCTAGTCATACAGACTGTAAATAGCACCATCTAGTGAAAACACTGAAGCCACTAAAGCCAAACAAAGACTTGTTACACTACTGTTAATTAATCAGTTATAAGTAATAATTTTAAATGAACATCACATACTCTATGCATTTTTCATGCAAGTTTTTGCCAATTTCCATATCACAGTTTATTTTCCTTATAAAACAAATCAGTGGGCTCTGATTAGAACACAATGTTTGCTGTTGTTATTGTGCCATCATTTTTTTATTGACTAAACTGCAAATTGGCCAACCTGTATCAGTGGTGTAGACACATCAGCGGGGGATTGATTTGAAGCCTGCAGAGCGCCGTCTTGACTGACAGTTGTGTACTCCCTCAGTTTTTCCACAGCAGACGAGCACTCTTGAAGCGCCTCTGCCCTGCTGCTTCCATCAAACTGCATCCTCACCACGCGTCCCTCTCCCTGTGGGAAAACGCACACACATTAAGTCTCTTTAAATGGCCATTTCTGTCAATGAAACCAGTCTGATTGTTTGGAAATCTTATCCTGGTTAAATAAAATAACACCTTGATTTGATAATGCACAATGTTTTTAGTTCCACTATTAGCAAAATGCAAACACAAGGTGTTAATATTGTTAGTTTTAATCCAGTATACTGTTGTGATGCATTTGGACAAAATACTCACCTTCACGGTAAAACGAAACATGAGGTTGTCAGATTTCTGGTGCACTTTGAGAACATCATCCTCACAGTGCAAAGGTATGGTGTCCTGGGAAAAAGAACAAAACAGTAAATCTGCAGCAAGAAAACAAAGCTATTACGATTAAACCCATACCCATACATTTGAAAAAAAAAAAAAAAAAAAAAAAAAAAGCTTAAAAATTATTGCAATTTATCGAACTTAGTAACAATTACCTTCAAATGTCTGCAGGGGTCTCTGTTTACTCAGTTACCTCAGCTTTAAAGCGCCTGATAAGCTTTGCTATGATTAAACGTCAGGAATGTAACATTTAAATCAAGCTAGCTTATTAAAAGTGCTTTAGACTCAAAACAATTTTTTGATTTTGAAAGCAGAAAATTCAAAAAACACAATCTCCACTTTACTGCAGATGCATCACCTGCACTAATTCAGTAACAAATTCAGTGTTTTCATTTCCACTACAGCTAAGATGTTGATCTACCGACACATTTCTAGGTTGCATGTTTGACAGATTTCATTCAGCTCAACAAATGTGCTGATGGTAACATAAGAAATAAAAAAGTTCTTTGAGAATAAAAGAATGTCTTCCTATACTGGACCCACTAAATATTTGAGAAAATGGCCACCGATGACAATCAACTAAAGATAAAACATTATTATACAATTATTCTATGTATGATATTTGCCTTTTCCACTCCTCTTTCTGCCTGTCCCCTCTGCATTCTCTCTCTTTCTCCAACTTTCCTTCAGATAATCCTGGACCCTTCAGGCCTCTGCTCTCATCCACTGCAGCAGTCTTTAATGGAGCAGTCTGTCATCTTGTGTGAAAGCTCGCTGCGGTCTGAACTGAATACCTGTCTAGCTTGGCACGCTCGCTGCTGCAGCAACAAAGCCATGTCACCTTTTACAACTCACTGACACACTGAGTAGACCCTAAAATTTGATGCAGCGTTTAATGCAAGGAGTTGAGGTTTTTTTCTGCCTTCGCTGTTCAATCGAAGCTTCTGCACTGCTGAGCTCCTACAGACAAGAGCACCAGCCTGAAAAGTGGTCTTTGCCTACAGTTGACTAGAAAAAATACTTACTTTGCAACTCATGACCTACTTTTAGAAATTAAGACTTTTCTCTCTGCTATGCCAAGATTAGCAACTGACAGATGAAAAGTAAAACACATGTCAAATTCATCTTACCCCACTCATAAAAAAAATAAATACAAATTAAACTGAAGAATTTAAATGTATGGTCAACACATCAAGTCAAATCTATACCTGATAATTTCTAACAAATTATTTACCAATAGTATTCTTAACATTAACCAAAAGGTTCATTAAAGGACAAATATAATTACGAAAACTTTCCTGAATGATTCAATCCTTACATTTTCTGCTAATTCATGCAAATGTAGGTCCATTTATATAACTGTAAAACTGAAGCATTAATTGAAATGTTTGCAGCTATGTAGTGCAAATGTCAGGAGCCAAACTGGAAAATTATCTGTCAGAATCAGAACAGCAATTCTGAAATATGCTAATCTAGATAATAAAAACTTTAACCTTTTTGGTATTTTGAATACAGTTTAATGCAAATAAGTGCATCAACGTATCTCTCTACAGTTTCTTCTTAATGAACTGGCGGAACCATGGAAACCGAAGGCTGGAGCAGAAAATGGAGGATGGGCTGAAATACTATTGATCATTAGTTGATTATACAGGAAACACTTGAAATTTCCTCTCATAGAGACCATCTGTGAGGCCATCTTATGGTGATGAGACTATAATTATGATGATAATAATAATAATAATAACTGAAAAAGCTGCCAAAAAAGATACACTTAGTAATAATATTATTATTATTATTAGAAGAAGAAGAAGAAGCAGAACTCAGTTTTCTTACCAAGCATTCTTTTCCTTGTAATACCAACAAATATCCAGCTTCAACGATAGTGATAACAAGCTCCAGCTTTTTGTCATGTTTCTCATAAACCTATTAAAGGAAGAAGAATACTAACCAGATGGATTTACAGAGTGTCAGTCATCAATTAACTATTGTTTTCACATTATTTTACACCAAAACCACACCCCCATATTCTTACTAGCATCAGGTATGGACATATTTGATTCTCTTTTTGTGAATTTCATTTGATTGTTTGTGACAATGACATTTTTGGCGACTCGCCACCAGTACACTAATGTTAGCAGGTTTGTCCTAGTCTGCAGTTTTTAAACATATAGCGTAGGGTTAAAACATGGGAATTTATTATAAATCGCCTGTTGAGCAACAATATAATACTCAGTAGCTACATGCAGCACTTTTCTCAGCTAATAAATGATGATGAAAACGACGATAGCTGCTAGCATGCTAAACGAGCTAACGCACATTAGCATAATCTATATTTACTTTCCAGGGCGTTGATCCTTTCATGTCCGAGTCTGGAATAAATCGGCCATAACGTTTGAGTCTCCAAGTATGTTTGGTGGTCATTTGTTGTTACTGTAAAGCGTTTCTTGAAAAATGCAGATTAAGTGGTTACAATAGGAGTGAGACGCCGGGTTGTATTTTTGTCGGTCCAGCGTTCCCTCTGATTATCTGTATAGTAATACAACAGCATTCGCTGCTGCAAAATTCAAATAAAATGGCTATTGTAAGATTCAGAAAAGGTAAAGTTATTTCTGTGTCATCCCTGACAAATTTTATTTATCAGGTATTTGGTAGCATTCAAATTGAGTTGTACTCTGATAATTTTAATATCGTCATATAATATTGTTCTAAAAATATTACTATTTAAAGTAAAAACAGTAGGTGCTTTTATTGACATTTCAAATATATTTGAACACTTGGCATTTATAATATTCAATGATTGTGGTTCATGTTTATTTTAAATTACGAATTTACATGAACTGACACTGAAATTGCAAAGTCACGTGATGTTGTTTATTAGGATATTTGTACCAGTTTTCATTTTTATTTTACTTCCTCAGATTCATCACAAAGGTTTTTCTTTTATCATAACGCATTCAAACATGTGTGATCATCTTCAATATGTAGCTGTATCTGGAACTGTGCAAAATGCACAATTATATTTATATACAACTGAAAGGAGAGATCTGAAGGCTAAAATGGTTATACTGGGCAAAGAGAAGACTGACAACTTCCAGTTACTCAATAATGCTACATTTGAAAGAGAAACTTAAGGTTTCTGGGGGAAGATGACTAGTTCTAAAAGGACAAGGGTAATGGACTGGTTTCAGTGGGACAGTGCGATATAGAGAAACAGGTATTTTGAAAGGTCAGTAGATTTTAGAGATAGGGATGTTCTAATCAAAATATACGTTTACAGTTTATATAGTTAAATGGAAAAAGAAAAACAATAATTTAGCAAATGAAGGATCTGTTTCTGTTTGTGTCTGTGTGTGTGTCTGTGTGTGTAAAGTAAGAGAATAAAATCCTAGTAACTTCTGTTCCACTGTTGTGCTCCATAGATGACAGGTAACAGTCTACACATCAGTAACTCCTAACATTGTTCACTTACAGTGAATATTACGAGAATGTGGCCATTTCAAATAGAATGACACACACCAAAAATGCGATTGTTTTCCGGAACTGTGAGTTATAAACCACTAAATCGGAGCGTAAACATGTGTTGACGACTGAAAGCTTCTCCGCTTCGATCTGCGTGCGCAAATTACGCAGTGGTTCCAATCGATAATGGAGGTGACTTCAGCAGGTTCCTTGTTTCTTTTCTCCCAGGGGAAAAAAAACTGCCTCGAAGGTACCAGTAGTTTTCCCATCGTTTACCTGCAGCCTCAACTCAAGAAAACCGGGGAGCGTTTTAAGAATGGGGAGAGCATTTCCCTTTAAACAAGGTGGGCTGAGCTTATTTGCAGTTCTCGCTCCTATGGCAACCCAATAGCTCATCATCATGAATATTCAGAATTTGCCAAAACGCACCGTGACTGTGGTTCACTGATGCCAGCGGTGCCTGGAACGCTCCACTGTTTTTTTGCGTTGTCTGCTGGCAGCCGGCAAAGCATCCCTGTTAAAAGCGCATCCTTCGTCGTTCACGACCTTTCCCTCTTCCCTCTATAACGGTTCGTCGGCACGTCTCTCACATGTCACGCTAAGGTGACTTTCAGGCAGTTTTTTTTTTCCTCCCACTTTTGCGCACAATGACGGAACGGCACAAAGACGAGCGCCGGGAACGCGGTGGCCATGCGGGCTGTCCGGACTGTGCGTGAGGACACATGCGAACTGTCAGGTAGTTCACTCGCATCTGTCTGAGGAGAGCTACGGCGGTTCGTGTCATGTGCGGCAGGCTTTCAGAGATTCAGATTAGCTCCAGACTGATTGCACTCACAGGCAGATAGGGAGCGCGGAGCTTGTGGCGGCAGCCGTGACAATTCAGCTTCACAATTTCATGTGTTGAATTTACTTCACCGTGTCTCAATGTCATAATGGACAGGCTGCACTCATCCATGCGTAAAAGGCTCTACAGTTTGCCACAGCACATCGGGCATAAAGCATCCATCATGAGCGAAGGAGAAGACGCAGACAAGGACACCAGGAGGAAGAGTATCAGGATGAAGCCTCTGCCGTCGCCGTCTCCGACCTCTGCCGGGAGCTGCAAAGGCATTGGGGAGACCAAAAGTGGGGAGTCTGGGATCATGGAGACGGATATAGGCAGACCGATGAAGACCAGTTCGAACGGGGATTGTCGGAGATTTCGAGGCAGCCTCTCGTCCATCACGAGTCGGCATGTGCACGACTCAGACTCGGCGGAGGAGAGGCGTCTCATCACCGAGGGGGACGTCACCCCGAGCGAGGAGAGCCCTCCGGGTGCCATCGGCGACGGGCCGCCGGAGCAAGGCGCGCAAGGGGCCAGCGGTGGCGGCGACAGCCAGAAAGAACGCCCGGACCAGCAGCCGGGGTTTGTAAAGTTGGATGGCATTGATCAAATTCTCCCGGACGACGAGAGATTATATCAGGCTGGCTTCATGCACAGACAGTTTGGGGCGATGCTGCAACCTGGGGTCAACAAGTTCTCCCTGAGGATGTTTGGGAGCGAGAAGGCGGTCGAGCGGGAGCAAGAACGGGTTAAATCGGCGGGGTTTTGGATAATTCACCCGTACAGTGATTTCAGGTAAATGCAGACGCCTCACACCATGCGTTCCGATCAACAAAAGGGTCCGTGGGAAGCGTCACGTTAACGTCACAGGCCGGATGTTTTCATCTATTAGCACTTTGGTCACGTATTTATTCTTTCTCCTGAATGAAATGGCTTCAGACCAAAAACTTCCATTGTAATAAACCCTCTTCTGCTTGACAAACCGCCATTCACAGATAAATAGTGTATTTGGTGTCATGGGGATTTGCTGTATTCATCAGTTAAAAGCTTTTACAATATATGCTGTGTTTTGTCATGAACTACGTTGTAAATAGACCGTTTTCCAATTTGTTATTCTACTAAATATCTTCTTTTGCTTTTCTTGAATATGCAGCAGAGATGTTGCCATGCTTTCTTTCAGAAAGCATCTGCAATAGAGATGATTTTTCAGCCATTTAGCTGAGTGATCTAGCACTAATATACACTAGTACAAAATATCTTGTGGCATAAATAATTGTTGACACTGATTTAAAGCTCAAGTGCTCCCTGTAAACAGCTGTTGTCTGACCTGTGCCTTTAATAGTGTTGTCAGGCCTTCCATCTAACTTTGCATGTAACGCTGAATACACAAACTGAGCATCACCTATGGTTCACGTTCCTCTCTTAGTTGGTGTCCTTGAGTTTGTTATTGGCCATATTCCTGTGAATCAGCCAAATGGATGCTTCCGTCTCACATAAACAAGACTTGTTTTACGGGCCTCATCCTTCATCCTTTAGGTAAAATCAGAGGCTTTTTCCACATATCTTATTAATTAAATTAAACCGATCAATGTATGCAAATGGCTTCACGCACATGACAAACATCCGAGATGCCAGAGAGATAACCAAACAGGAACAGCGTGGCTAAATGTAATGTAACCTAAACGTTTAATAGCAACTAACGACAAATGGGACGGTTTTCCATTTTTGTTCTAATTCCACCAGCTAGTTCTGTTTCCTTTGACCCCCCCCATCTTCTCTCTTACTCATTGGTGTTAAATGCAACGGCAAAAGGAGATTTGAGGCTTGGGACTTTCTTTCTGGTGCTGAAAGGTCATGAAGTTAGCACCAGTCATCAGTTCTAAAGGGTCTTTGAGCAAGGCACCGAAACCAGAGGATCACACTCAAGGTGTGCGCGACCCGCATAAATAGACGATCAAAATGTCACTGCAAGTAGACGAGGAAATGAGGTTAGTTATACTTGTTCGGGGTCGTAGGAGGGACATTGTAAATTACCATAATTAAACATTTGGCTGTTCCGAGAGCAGTTTGCTTGTGGTTCAATCACTCATTGCTGTGATTACATAATCACTCAACGTTGCAATTAAAATCACAGATGCGCCAGTCAGTCAGAAGGGCAAAACATAAGGCTGCACTCTGTAGTTTGAAGGATAAACCGGGACATCGTGTTTAGTTTGTAAAATGACATCAGAAGACCATCTCCTTGACAGATTTCAGAATTCAGAAACAGGTAACAAACGCAATCTTTGATAGAAATGGGCGGAGAAATAATACAGATCAGACACGGGACAAGGTGTCTGTAATTGAAGCCCTCAGAGAACTGAGCGCGACCTCATATTGGGCCACGAAGAAGAGAAGGGTTCTCTGACGAGATCTTCCCTGCCCATGTCGGCATCAAAGCTTCAGCCCCATAAGCTCAAATTAGAGTGTCACGAGAAATCACATAGTCATCACGGCGCTGGAATTCAGTGAAATCTCCCCTTGTCAAGTATTGTATAATGCTAAGAAGCAAGGGAGGAGCAATATCTTGCAAGGGAGAAAGACGGATTAAAAATGGCATCATAATCCGATCTGCAGCCTGGTTTCCAGATCCAAAGCCAAACGGTCTTCTTTGATTCCGAGCAAGCGGCTCTGTCTATGAGCAGATGTGGTCAGTTAACCGGGGAGTGAAATCTACAAACACCCCCCCAATGCCCCTCCTCCAACTTTTAAAATAGGATGATGATTATTGCTGTCCGTGACCACAAAATATCTGCAGGCCTTTGGGACGGGATAGTTGAAGAATACAATTGATGCTCGTGCTCCTGCCCCCTGCCCACCCCCATCCTGCCCCTGTCAAATAACTGCTTTGCTAGCTTGCTTTGTACAGACACTCAATCCTGAAAATGTGACATTTCACGATTCAAAGCTGACATGCTTTAAGCTGCCCCGAGACCCAACTGTGTCACTTTTAGCTGGACCCACAAATGTTGCTTTATGCTACCGATGGTGAAAAAAATGGGAAAAGCGCCCCTTTAGACGATGGGCAACGTTGCCTTTGTGTGTATTCTATCAATGCAGCAGCATTGTGGAGAGTTCTAGCAAGCGACGCGCAGCAATATTAAAATGTAGCTCTCTGATCATCAAGTGCCTTTTAATTATCTTGTGATTCAGAGCCCAGAGGACACATCTGTTGGAAAGACTTTCACATTTCCCTGGCAAAATAGAAAAAGGAAATTTCACACATTAAAACTTTGTAGGGATGGGTCTATTAATCTCGCTGTTCTCCTTTAGAGTTATGTTAGCATCACTATCGGTTGGGGGAGGGGGGCAGCATTGGCTGTCCAGTAGGTTCTGTCAATCAGTCAAATCCCTTTGCGATGCAGAATGAATCCTTCTATTCTCTCTGCAAAGCATCATTTTTTTTCTCCAAGAGCCCTTTATTCCTCCTGCACAGCCTGTTTTTTTTTTCCTAGTAAGTCACTTATGAACACGGTGGCAAAAATAAACCCTCGAAAAGACAGCTTACAATTTTGACTTTCTTTTTTTTGTTGCTGGAAACCCACGAAAGAAAATTAGAACATGTGTAGTTTCAAGTTAGACAATGGTTTTTGACTAAAAGAAACGTGTTACAAGGTTTCAGCCAGTAAAGTCAGCCAGTTTTGGAATTGATTGTACGTCCTCCGTTCCTGTAAACAAAGGGTCCATTTCATTTTTAAACCCGATATTTGCTCATCTGCAGCGTGCTTTGTTTCACTTATGTAGTTTAGGGTAGAACTGGGAACAACATTGACTTCTTGAGTTGTTTGAGCCCTGCGGGGGTGCGTCTGGCTCTCTGTCACTGGATCTGTTGAAAAATCAGATGAAGAATCATACACCTCTGCGGTGAGGGCTATACCGGTCCTTGTCGCAGGAGAGATTAAAGGTCAAGGTCTGATTTTTTTAAACAATATTTTATTGTTATAAATCTCAAAAATGTCAAAACTGTTTTTTTAGAGCTAGTAAATAAAAGATTACAATAAGGTAATTTTTTATACTGTCCCTCTTGTCTCAAAGTGTTAATCTGTATGAGAAGAAAAAAAAAAAGGTTTTTTGTAACTAAATAGGATGAACGACACTCAGTTGCCATCGGCCTACACTAAATAATTCCTCCTTTAATTTAGTGAGGGTAAAACATGGGGATTACAGATGGTTCTGGCCAGGCAGGCCTGGAAGTGAGGTAATCAAAATAGACTGCTGCACTCATCCACGAATATTAGGGGCCAAGAGATTATTATAGCACAATTTATTTAATGGAGGAAGCCCGGGGAGGATGTGCGTGGCTGGTGGGTGGAGGGTTGACTGTCATTGACGCGGGATGATTGAACGCCGCCACGTGACCTCACCGGGCACCCTTATGTGGGAGTGTGAAGAAGGTACACGTGGTACACGTGAGCCCAACTTTAAAACAATAGGCTTTTTTTAAAGCATGTAGAGTACACCCAAGAGCTGAGTTTAACCAGTGGCGAAGCAGTGGTTATCTTGACATGAGATCATATTGACTGGACATTATGCCTGCCAGGAGAGGTGTTGTTGCTGCTGATGAATTTTGGTCACCTGACAAGTGTAATGCTTCCCTTCCGGCTCTGCTGTCACCTGCACTGCATCATCAGTCTGTAATCTCTGTGGACGGACGCACGGCACCAGTCAAGCGAGAACCATCTTCCATTTTCTCTCTGTCCTTCAACACATTCGCGTGTCATATTTATTTGTTTCCCCAGGACGGACGCTGTTGTCCCTGACCTGCGTTATTTTAATAGACCTCAGCAGGGTTGATGTAGAGATATCAATTTAATTTGTAAATTATGAGGTGTGTGTGTGTGTGTGGGGTGGGGGGGAGTGGGGGGGTGGGGGAGGATATAAATCCTAATTTTATAGTTTTAACTTTAATTCCACTGTAATATTTTGTCATGTAATCACTGCTGGTCCCCAACAATCAACATCAACTCAGGTTATGGAGGTGTGGTCTTCCCAAGTGGGATTCCTAACTGACTGTGAGCGATTCAGCCTTCTGTGCCCAACTGATAACCCGACTGAAAAGTATCTATCTATCTATCTATCTATCTATCTATCTATCTATCTATCTATCCATCTATCTATCTATCTATCTATCTATCTATCTATCTATCTATCTATCTATCTTTTTTTTTAACTGCAGCGTGATGACTGAATAATTTAATGCGCAGAAAGAAAAAAAAAGTGAACACAAGAAATCATTTGGCTGGCGGTAAACAACCAAGCACGTCATGCTTGATTTAATGGGAATTTTCAACACGATATGAATGAATAATTAAGACTGTAAAATTACCTCCTGTTTTCAATCAACTTTCTGTGATGTCTGTCAGTCAGAGTCCATGCATGCTGGTTGCGTATACTCGGGGGTGAGGTTTTTCTTCCTCAGTTTTGTCTTGCCTCATTAGATGGCAGATGGAGCGCTTAAGTCATTTAAACAACCCGCGCTGAAATGCATGTCGCTGTTTTGACCTGGGAAAAATGGAATTCTGACATCCCAAAGCTCTGTGCTTGTGCGTCTCCTGGAGGTCAGAACAGATCCTTAGCTGAACAAAAAAAAAAAACCCCAAAAAAACCAACAGAAAAAAACATTTTAAATGATGTCTCAATCACAATTTGTTTAATACAGCAACCAAATATCTGACCTCTCAAGGCTGTTCATTCCTCTGTCCCCATGTTCTGCTGTGTCTGGTACAGGTTGACCTTTCCAGCCCCTGCGCGCGTCTCAGGTGGATTCTTACACCTCCTGTCTCACTGAAATTGGATTGCTTTTTTTTTCCCATCGGCCTAGATAAAATGACCAAGATGTCAAACCGGCGCTGATATGCTGCTGCACGATGTGAGAAACACCAGATTAAATAACACTTTTAAAGTAATAAAACAGACTAGCTATCACAATGAATGTCAATTCCATAAAATGCACAGTCAGTCAGGGAAATGTGGTTAGATGTGTGGAATGTGCACTTTCAGGGGACTTATCATATTATATGTGATAGTAATTTCCCAGTATCATTCAGATTTTAAATAACGCGTGATTAAACAACATTAATATTGTACAGACTTAAAAAATGAAGAGAAGTCATCATATTAGTATATATTTGAACACTTAGTGGCAGCGCACTATGATATTTTGCAAAACTTGAAAGATCTTTACATATTTATGAAAGCTAACATTTCAGTTGTGGAAATTTGTTTTTCTTGTTTTTGATACAATGGGTTTTCTATGTTTCCTTTTCCCTGAATGATAGCTGCAGCTCCTCTGCCACTCAAGGAGATGGCCTGAGGTTCATAACGCAGTATTGTGTTGTCACACCTGCAGTTACTACTATTACTACGATATAATGTCATTGATAATATGTAGTTATTTTTTTAAATTATCCACGTTATTTGTCCTTAATGGGGCCATCAGGCACCGGAGTTTACAGTACGTGATTATGGGAAAGCTCAAGACGGTGGGGTTTCCACTCCAGAGATAAGTGCACTGAATAAGGAACTCTGTGTGTGGCTGGCGTGATTCACAGGAAATACTTGTCTGGATCAATGTGTTTGGCCTGGCCCTGCCACATGCTGGGTGTCTAGAAGACTCAGACAAATGGCTGGATTATGAGACGCAGAATGGTGGGAGACTGTTCCCGCTTCTCTGCTATCAAAAGGGTGGTGGTGCTGGAGGGGGTCTCCTGATTTACTTTTACCATCGCCATCGCATGTCCTTTTCAAGGCCCACATTCATGTTGTCATACAGGTTTTTTTGCTCAATAATGCGAAAGGGAAAACAATCAGATAAACCGAAACTCTTCTCTGATTTGAATTTAATTCACGCTCTGGGTGTCAGTGAAAGGTTTCGATTTATTTACTCATTTAATTCTGCTTTTTTTTTTCACTTGACTGTGTTGGATTTGTTGTAAGTAATAGATGGTGCTGATTATCTTTCTGGTCCATACATGTTAATACCGGGGATGATGTGTTTTTTTTTCATTCGATCCCCTTGTCTTGTCTTTTTTTTTTTTGCCCTTTGACCTTGGATGGGTTTGTTCAGAAGGAGAGAAAGACTTTCATGGTGGCTGCTCCGTCTGCTGATTGCAGCACCTGAAGTGGTGAAGATAATGGCCGATGCAGCCCAGAGCAAGGGCAGGAGGTGATGGCGTTGTGTGCCACCAGCATCTGGTGTTATGGTCAGCAGAGAGAGTAAGACCACTGCATCTCTCTCTCTCTCTGTCGTTGGCCCTCTGTCCTGTCTAACAGAGCAGCGTTCAGCTGAGAGACGCTGGACCGTGTTTGTTCCACCACACTCTGCCGCTGGCTGACAGGAGACCCTTCTAACACGACCCCAACGACCTTGCAGGAGATAACAAGGCATCATGATAAAACACAGATGCAATTAGTGGCAGGATGACAGTCTGCAACACTGTAGTACGGATCTTGGCAGGATGAGTGCATGTTGATGGCACTGGCTGTGGAGTTCTCTGTCCTCTCCATGTCGACTCAGCTGCCCTGCCTATTGTCTTTTCCCCGCTAGGGACGTATTTATTTGCTGACAGCAGCCCGCTTTTCCATGTATGCTGTTGCTCTGATCAGATTGGTAGCAGGTAGCGCTGGCGTGGGAGGCGCGACATGGCTATCGTGACAAAGGTGGGGAGAGCGTGTAGCTGCTAGTGATAGAATGGCGACAGCATCAGGACTGAAAATTTAAGTTAAAAAAAAAAAGGCTTTGGAGTTCCATTATCAATTGGTTTCCTTTCCACTGTCCAAATCCAGTTTGGACAGTGGCTTCAGATGAGTTTAACCAGAGCTCTTAAGCATGCACTTCTGAGATATCCAGACTGGCCTTACTTAAACAAGGACGATAAACAATCTTTATCGTTTTAAGAGTGGCAGATTTTCATCTCTCATTGGCCGAATTCTTTTTAGACAAATCAGAGATAACCATAATTATAAGAATGCATCACTTTTTATAGTATCATCGATCATATGGAGAGGACATAAAAAAAACCTCAATATCTGTCTGCTTTCATTTAATTCCAAAGTATCCTCTGCATTATACTATAAGCGAGTCAATGCATCTAATATGAAATGACCCAAGATTTTCTTCTACAAGATGTGATGAAAAATTACTGACTGATTGATTTCTGATATATGGCCAGTAAAAATGAGCTTTTATCCCTCTATTGGCTGCATGGATCTTATGGAGTCAGACCTGTATGTTAGTGACCCATCAGCTGATGGGGACAGAGCTTTAAAGGTAAACAACAACAACAACAACAATAAAAAAAAAAAGCAATGACATTCTACCATAATTATACTTGTAATCTTATTTATGGATCTCTTTTAACACTGTTTGGTGAGGTTAGCACCTTTCAGTTGTTGTTTTTTTTTTGTCTACTCTAGCCTAGGTTTTTAGCAAATCCCCCTGTTTCCCTGTAGCCTGAGGTTGTGGAGATTTGCCTCTCCCTCTGATAAAATCTTCTTAGCCTAGGTTTGATAAAACAGCACATCTCGCCTAAATATAGCCACCTTCGACTGCACAGCCACAGTGTCAGTGATGTGCTTGCAGTGTGCCTGCTGGCTGCGTTCGGTAAAGACGGCAACATCATGACAGTTCATCGGAGCGAGTGACAACAAAAATAGGATTAGCCCTTTTAACCTGATTTTTTTTTAACCCTCTATCAGACATGCTTTTGTTTTGAAATCACTCTAGTGCACTCCTATTGCACATCAGTCTGTTCTCCTGTTGGGCTTAGGGGTTGAGGAAGCAGGGTCCTGTTATTGTGCTCTGTGTGCTTGCACTTTTGTGGTTCATCCATGTTTTCTTGAATAAATCACTGACCGAGTACTTCTGATCATAATTTTCCAGTGGGAAATGTCTTTTTAGCAAAAATCACTCAAAAATTATTTTACCCTTCCTCATTATAGTTCTCTATTCATTTAAAAATGTCCAGATGGAGGTAATTGAATTAAATAAATGAATAATATATTATTCTATTAAAACAAAATGAGATGGGAATATTAGCGCAACTCACAAAACAAACAGATAAAAACATTTATCATTCATTAGTCCAACTCATACCCGCAGTATGCTCAGGCTCATCACCCTTGAACTGCAGAGTGGATACACCGACTGTTCTCCTGCTGTTCCCATTCAGTCAGAATAAAGGGGCCAGAATAAAATGTTCTGGGTTACCTGTACCTGACATGACAGGTGATCTGTTCTCGTGCTAGGCCATCACTCTCTCAGCATGGAGGCAAGCAGTCATATCTGCAAGAGCGATGAAAACACCAGCACGCCTGCTTCACACATGCACTCCAGCACCATCGGGGGCCATTCTTTTGTCTTCTGAGCCTCCTTAATTTTAATACCTGGTAACCTAAATGTGAGCCCATCTTGGGCTTTTGTGGCAGCTCCCACAGTCCTTTTCAGGTAGCCCGGCAGGCAGGGTGAGGAGGATGAAAGAGGCTTATCGTGTAGTCTGAAACACTCTGAGTGTGAGAACATGTTCCTCCTCTCTGTCCTCCCACTGGAAAACAGAATGGACTGGATTTGTCAGTCTACAGGCAGGAAAATGTCACGGCCTCCTTCATCAGAACTTGGACAGAACCAGAAGAGATTGGGTGTGATTTATTGTACCGTTTCTTTGCTCAGTGTTGCCTGTTTCTGTGTTCTTTTTTATTGAATAGGTGGACTCTTGTTAAGATGCTGCCTAGTTGGCCTCTCACCTGAGATTTTAATTCCTTCCATGTCTTGCTGTGTGAGCTAGATGTATGAGCAGATGAAGCCCTGCCATAATTTAGTTACTATTTATTTTATACAATTACATTTTAGAACTTACATTTAAACATAACACTTATTCACTATAAAAATTTCTTACATCTGAAATAATTTAAACTCATTTGTGCATTACTTCTGACAGAGAAGTCTTCTGTCAAGCAGGTTAAACTGTGGGCTTGTTTGCTGCCTACATATGTTTGATTGATTTCTGCTGGCAAAACTAACAGATTGGCTTTAAAAATGACAGCAGAATTCAATTGTATGATAGTAGTTTTGAAAATTATGCAGAGTGTGCATTGTTATTTTAAGAAATTCTTTGGCTCTGCGTGATAGGACACGTTTTGGGTTATTGGGTTGATTAAAATTTTGCTAGTGACTTAAAAGAGGGAAACCGACCCAGTTATTTCCTAATATGTCCCCTACATTCAGATCATATATTCACAGAGCTTCTACAGGAAAAAAAAATCCCTTTTCCTGTTTTATTATCATAGTAAGGTTATGAAGACATACTTTACAGTGAGATTTAATAAATAAAAAAGAGAAAGAAATCTCTATTTATAGAACAATGTTCTCCTATGTTGGGGTCGCCGTGCATAATAAAACGTAGTAAATGGATCCCTGCTATGTTTAGGTCACCATTAGAAGGCAGCCACAAGAGTGAAGAGAGAGAGAAAAAAAAAAGACACGCACATGCATGCCCACACATGCATGGCGCAGAGATCCTTATCCGGGCCTTGGAAAACTCAATTTTTTCACTACTATATTGACTTACAGGGAAATTAGTGAGCATATTTCAATATACACTATATTAGCGAATTACTGTACATACAGCATAATATTCATATTAAGATGCATTTTCACAATGAGTGAACAGCAGCTGCCCTTAATCTTATCAGTCCCCACTTGCACTATGACAAACAAGGCTTACTCAAACAGGTGGCGGCAGCGGCTCTGCTCCGACAGATTCTGTCTGTCTGTGTGTCTAGGATAATGTCGTGGACCCTTTGGCACTATTTTATTCTTCATTTCACTCTTTTACTTCTTTAAATTGCCCTGCATCCCTGTGGGTGGTTTCTGACAAATTACATACAGAAATAATGATCTTCCATCAGCCTCCGCTTCATGTACACTCTCGAAGATGCATTTTAAGTCATGTATTGAGCGTATTGGCCCTGTTTGTTTGGCCCTGTTTGTTGAATACTACCATGTGGAATAAATGGAAGGTAGGTTTCACATAATTGTCAGGTAATCTAAACTACAGTCACTAGATGCAAACTGGTACGCATCAGAATAAAGATGAAAAAAAACGTGTATTGACTGGCCCGTGGATAAGCGGGGCCTGGCAAGGTACTTACTCTTCCTCCAATAGCAGTGGACAGAAGTAATGGTGATTACATTCAGGCTAACAGTGGCACTAACTCTAATTAGGTGTGTATAGCTTTATGCTTGACTCCTCACATGTCTGTACTTGTCTGTATTTAAACAACCCACCGTGTTTCCTTGCTTCCCCTTTCTTCATATCTCACTAACATCCTTTTAAAAAGGATGTGTGCTTTGAACGAGCTCTCAGGCCATCAAGCGTTTGAAACATTGAGCGAGACTGCGAGACGAAGAGCAAACGCGGTGTTGGCATTTCTACTGTTTTCTTTTGTCCTCGTGGGCTTAACATGAGCAAACACGACGGAAGCAATGTCTGCCTAAACATAACTCCACTTGACAACAAGTTGGAAGAGTAGATTTTCCTTTACTTTGAAGAATTCCAATTACTGTCAGTGTTTCGTCTGCGTGTTTGCGCCTGTGTGCGCAGCATCCATGAAACGGAGGACGTGCTGCATTGATGCGCGCATGTGTAAACGGGCAGTGCTCTTGTTAGCTGTATTCTTAGCATGGACTGTATGTGTTCAGGAGCAAGTGCTTCTGTTCACAGATTATTTGACCTCGACATCAGTGATGTCCTTTGTTATACCTTCAGTTCCATAATGCCTCTGCGGATCATTGTGTTCACACAGAAAAAAAAAATAAAAATACATAAAGCCTCAAAGTCTTATCTGTGGCTGAGCCTACACTGGAAAATGTTCCATTTCTGACCGTGTGGGACGTGATTGCAGCTGTATCAATCTAGAGAACAAGGTAAAAAGGAAAAATGACTAGTACTTCATCACAAATCCATCCATCCATTTTATTTAAAAGCAGAACTCAAAGGAAAATACAAAAAGAAAAACAACATCCAGGACAAAATCTTTGATGAAAGACCTGGAACACTCCATCTTACGTCACAGGTTATCGTGTTTCTGTGATGTCTGTGTAGATTCTCAGTCATCCAGGTCATAGTTATCCAAAGTTAGATTTCTCTGTGTGCAACAGGACTGTAAGGTTTCCTTGAAAACGTTTCGCCCTCTCTCAAGTTCTTCAGTGTTTCTGTGATCTTTACTCACCTGTATAGCGTTGTTTTAAAATTATATTTTTGGTTTTATTAAATTAGTTGTGCACATGAGCAGGGGGTTATGTGGCTAATAGTGCATGATGCAGGTAGACTTGACGGGAACAATCAACAAAGTCTGGATTTCATTACTAAGTCAGCAGAACCATTTATATCCAAAGTTACCATCTTACACGACGCATGACATCACCATACAAATTGTAATTATTGATTCACCCCTGCTGACCTTAAAGCTCTAATATACTTTAATTTATACCCTATTTTGTTTCTTTTTTTGGGGTGGGTGGATTTTTACATTGTGTTTGGGCTCCAAGCTGCTGTCAGTCACATCCGGCCAACCTGTTACACATACAGTAATATAACTGAAGATAATCTTTATCATGTTTTTATA
Organism: Pao palembangensis; assembly: GCA_015343265.1. Lineage (NCBI taxonomy): Eukaryota > Metazoa > Chordata > Actinopteri > Tetraodontiformes > Tetraodontidae > Pao > Pao palembangensis. The sequence goes on along the minus strand of JABWDL010000033.1, from coordinate 16,770 downwards.
TATATATATATATATATATATATATAGATAGATAGATAGATATATAGATATAGATATAGATATAGATATAGATATACATCTCTGCAAGATGAACATTTTACTGATATTCCTCAAGGAAAAGAAGGCTCAGTGTAAAGACATAAACAACTAGTCAACCATGAATTCATAATCATGTTTATTTTGTGCGCAGATTAATATGAGAAGCTAAGAATCTTTTTTTTTTTTTTTTTGCTTATACAAAGAAAGCCAGGGGTATATGAATAGCATTAAGATCTTGAATTCTAAAAAAAATATATATCAATTATTATCAATTACACAAAATAATCTGCTGTGGCATGATTTAATGAACCGTCTTCATCTTTCTCCATTTGGCTATTCATCCAGGTTTTACTGGGATTTGACCATGCTGCTGCTGATGGTGGGCAACCTCATCATCATACCTGTGGGCATCACGTTCTTCAAGGACGAGCACACGCCCCCCTGGATCGTGTTCAATGTGGTCTCGGACACTTTCTTCCTCATGGACCTGGTCCTCAACTTCAGGACGGGCATTGTCAAAGAGGACAACACGGAGATCATCCTCGATCCGCAACAGATCAAGATCAAGTACTTGCGCAGTTGGTTCGTGGTGGACTTCATCTCTTCTATCCCCGTGGACTACATCTTCCTGATTGTGGAGACGCGCATCGACTCAGACTTCTATAAAACGGCGCGCGCCTTGCGGATTGTCCGGTTTACAAAGATTCTCAGCTTGCTGCGACTGTTGCGACTCTCTAGGCTCATTCGCTACATCCACCAGTGGGAAGAGGTATGAAAGAGTTAATGAGCATGTACAGATGCACTCGATACTGCTTTTCTTTGAAATATTAACATAATATATAATTATTTCAACCAATTATATTCCAAATGCGTCTCCATGCTGAGGCGCTGCTGCGCGTATGGTTGCAGAACACTTCCGCTTTCCCCTTGGAGATGGCTGCTGCTTCTGATTACAGCCAGCCATGAAGGCAGTGAAGAGGCTCTTTTGCTGTACCCAAGTCACCAATAAGTTGATGAATGCTGGGATGCTGATTAGCATTTTCCCTCTGTGAGCCCATCCAGCTACCAGTGGGACCGCAAACGCCAGAGGCACTGCTGTTGCGCGAGCGTGATTATAATTACAGCAGTAATTAGAGAAGTTTCCTCTGCTGTCACATGATTGGCGTTGCTGCCTAGTCTCTGAGGTAAAAGGTGCAAAGTGAAGAATTAGAGCGCCAGCATGGAGTCAGTAAATTCTTCACCGTGATATGACCAGTCAGGACTGGAAGCTAACATGAGAGATGACTGGAAGATAAACGCAATTTATCTGAAGCACTGTAGTCTATAGCACAGAGACCCATATTAGCACCAAAGTCGAGTTCCTTGATCGACAAAGACTCTATCTTGCGCAGTCACAGTACGCGTATTGTGCCACTGGAATAGCTTTGACTGTGCTTCACCATTCTTACTCTGAGCTTGTCCTTCCCCGACATACAAGAGTGTTTCATGACATCGTACAGTAATGCATGTGTCGTAAGGTTCAGGAGTATTGCCTTTTAAAACACAGCAGATCTCTTAGGGCATTTTCTTTTGACCTTAAGTCACATTCGCATGTTAACAATACTGTATTGATATCCAATAATTAGCTAGTTTGCACACAGCACCGCTCAGATAGTCGGTGAATTCATTCATCGAAGTGTCTGACATCACAGGGACAATTGGAGAGGTTGAATAGCTGTTTGATTGCCAATCAAACAGCTGCAGACCTGCCCGCAGGCTTGAAAAGTTTCCTCTCTTTCTAGCACTCTGTCAGCGCTCTGAGTGGAACCATGCAAATGTGGCAACACTGATCGTGCAAGACCTCTGTGCCACCATTTCAAAGACAAAAAGGTTCAAATGGATAGCCGAGGGAGAGCCTGTACCACTACAGCAGCGGGGATTGTAAAGAGGCAAATTGTGACTATTTTGATGTTATTCTGACATGATCGGTGATAAGTAGACATTATTTTGAATTAATTTCAGCTTTTCATATTAGTAGGGGTGATGTGGCGCTCGCAGAGAAGTGAACAAAACAAACATGTTTTCTTTACAAAAACAAGATTCAGAGTCATTAGGTTGTTTTCACACATTTTAACCACACATCATAGTTATTATATTGCTTTAGCACAGCTTTTACTTCACCTTCTGAAGCAGCAGCGGCTCGCTTAGGGATATGTTTTATGTGCATGAGAGTGTGTGTTTTGTTGATGAATGCCCAGCTAGGCAGACAAAGTGAAAGGCCAGCTTTGCTCCAGCACCAGAATACTCCAAATGCAACCTTACAGAAATGTCATCCGTCAGCGATGAATAACTTGTTGCCGGGGCCTCATCTCCCGACTGACTTTCGAACCTTTGGTATCGACACCTGCAGTTCAGACGATGTGTCGTCATCTTTTGATTTTTTTTCTGAGCTTTTTCTTTTTCATGAGGGTCTTGGAGGATGAGTCCAGTGTAGTGACTTGACTCATGGCAGCATGACCCTCGTTAGAGCCGATTCAATAACAATTGCACTATTATAGTTTATACGACACTCTGAGTAATTTAATGGTTATTACATAGTGCACCAACACTCGGGTCAGCGACAATGGTCCTACCCATCAGGTCTCAGTCTTATAGCACACACAGCACACACTTGTGAACCATCAAGCTGAAGCACTGAGATAACATGTTGCAGTGCTGAAGGCTGATGACGTTGCAAGACCACATGGGTCCATCCAGTTGGTTTAGAGAAGTAAATGAATTTTGTTTATGTCGCACATGACTGCATCTTCACAGCTGGAAACAAGGAGGCGTCTTTGCAATTTGCGTGGGAACACTTTGATTGTGGAAACCCACAGGAGACTATTATGATTCAGTGGTCAAATCTGTGTTCTTGTGAACAGCAGATCTCGAAGATAATTATTTTGCATTCAAATTAAAAGATTACATTAAAAAAGATCCAACAGATTTTTTAACTACCAATGCTAATCTTTGTGATAAAAAGCTGCAGACCTGTGTTATCCTAAGATTGCATGAAAAGCTGATTTATATTGCTCTTAATTCACAAAATATCTGCAAACTATAAATAGCCCTGCACAAATTCATTTGGCCTTTTTTTTTTCTTTTTTGAGGGTATGGGGCCTTAATTTCCGCAGTGAGAAGTCACACAGAGGACAATTCTTCCAGGAAGCGTCGAATGCTGCTCGGCGCGCAAAACTGCTTGGTGTCACGCTTCATGAAGTGATACTGTTGGGAGTAACTTTTTTCAAAATTAGAATCTGCTTGTCACACAGCTGCTGCTGTGAATAAAGCTCTTTAAGGTTTCATTACAATATGACCGCATGTAGCATGAGCCAGGGAGGCAGGACAACCAAAAGGAGAGACAAAACCATCATCAGATGCATCACGATTAGAGACTCTGGAGATGGACACTGTTTAGAGCCAGTACCAATAAATACATAAAATAACATAGCTGGATAGTTAGTGCCCCGGCAAGACCTATAAAAGCCTTGTCAAAAGGTGACTGCAGTAATGATTGGCTGCCCCACATGGGGAAATGTTTAACATTGCTTAGTGCAGCCTATTGCAGTTTTATGGGAGTCTGACACAGTGTAAATCTTTCATAATCCATCAGGGACAGTTTGCTAAATCCCACATAGCAGCGTCCTTGGTCATTTCATGAGCAAAATGAGAATAAGTTCAGGGGATGTCAAGCACTGAATTTACTGATGTCTTCTAAAGGGAACGAGGAAAATGCCATCTTTCAAGTTCCCTCAAAATTGGCTTAGTTGACAGGTCAAGGAGAGGTCGCCATACTCTTGCTCTCTTGTTGACTTACACAGTTGACTGTCCTTGAGCGTGATCCTCAACCTACCATTGACTGGGTGTAAAGGTGTCTAATAATAAGGTCGCAATGAAATCAATCAATGTGTCAACCAAACTGACACGCTGGATGGTGCTGATGACTAAAACCATATATCTCTTATCTATTCTGGCATATTGTGTGATATCTGCATATTCCTTGCAGTGAAAACTGTACAAACAAGATGATACCAGTCCTAATGGGCCATTACACATTGGGGATCAAATCTCTCTGTTAACTGGGTAGGGAAATAAAAAAAAACAAACAAATAAAAAAACAAGATTTAAATTTAAAAGCCAGAATGCTCCTCAGATATTTCAACAGCTAAAGTGACGTCTGTACAATCATGTCATACACTCTAATCCAGTCCAGATAGGAGATTGTGACATAATTAAAGCAAATGCTCCCCGACAGCTCAGGATTGTCGATGTCCTTTTCTAGTGCAGCTATCATAAATGAGCTCTAATTACTTCCATTTCATCTCTAAACACTCCAGATTTCAGGCTGTTGAATGCTGTTTGCAAACACATGGTGTTTTCTTGTGGCAGTGGCGGCTATATGCTCGTGATTACAGTAATATACTGCACAGAATGGCATTACACGTGTGTGTGTGTGTGTGAGTGTGTGTGTGCACATCCCCCGCCCACATGCATGTCTCATCCATCTCCCTCTTTTCAGTTTCCTCTTGTCAGCTTTTATCTGGATAAAAATAAGACTGTAGCCGGATATACTCCTCATTTGAGTCGTCTCCTTTTGACGAATCAGTGACTTGGATGAGATGAGTCATCCCGTTAAATCAGATTCAAGCGGCACATTAATGTCTAAGCTCTGAGGGCTTCCTCCCTGTCTACAACATAAACATCTGGAGCGGCTAACCCAGGGGTGGGCAAACTTTTTGACTTGTGGGCCACAGTGGGTTCTAAAATTTGACAGAGGGCCGGACCAGGAGCAGATGGAATGTTTTGGTAACCCACCCCATAGAAAAAGGAGAAAAAAAATATATCATGGGATATGTAGAAAACATGTGCTTTAATATCAATTGAAAATGATATTAAAAGCACTACAACAAAATATCTGTCTTTGAAGCCCCATGGTATTTAGCTCTTTAGTGAAATGACTCTTAAAACACTGAAAATTAAATAAAATACAGCTTTTTTTTATTACTAACAGTTACTATTTAAAAGCGCTGAAAGTTCTGTTATCTTTCAGGATATTTTCATCGTCATCACTCTCTTCCTGACGGCCTTTATTTCAAAAACATTCCAGAAGATGCACATGCACTTGTCTTTCTCCTTCTATTCAATGTGCGTCCCCAGTGCCAAAGCTCAACAACACCCAGCGAAAGGACGGAACAGAGTCACGGCACACCAGTATGCGGAGCACGTTATATTTGATCTGGTGCGCATTGTTTATTTTGAGAACATAAGTGAACCTGCACACCTTTTATGACCACCCCTAAACAGAAATGATGTTTAACATGTAAGGTTTTTTGAAGAAAATCATTTTTCAAATGCATTTTTTACATAACATAATGGAAAAATTTACTTTTAGTTTCAGTGGGAACAGTGCAGAGCAGTAACCTCCCATTCTTATGTTGACTGCTTGCTAGCATAGTTAGCATGTTTTGTGGTAAAGTGATGGCTGATATGTTTGTGTAGATTCTCATTCATCCAGGTCATAGTTATCCAAAGTTAGATCTCTTAACAGACAAAGGGGAAGCACCCAAACTGAAAACTAGGTGAACGACCCTGCCAACGACCCTGCCAACGACTCTCAGGTGGCCACCCAGGTCATTAACATGCCAATGGTCTACAAGGGCAATATTTTCAAGCTCTGCCCCCAGCAAGTTTAGAACTGACAAAGCCTTCTGGGGAGAGGGCGAAATGTTTTCAAGGAAACCTTACAGTCCAATTGCACACAGAGAGATCTAACTTTGGACGGCTGATATGACATTATTTAAAAACCGCTACAGTCTCTTGGCATATCAAGCATACAGCAGTTAATCAGTGTTCAGTGAAAAAATATTTAGTTGTCCACTTCTTATTAAACACTCAACGTTCTCTGTCCACTTTCCTTTTCTTAGGTCCCCTCATCTTTACAGAAGGGCTGAGGGGTCAAAGAGTAAAGCGCAAACGTGGAGTAGTAACAACCTAACAAACGTTAATGTATCTAGAAAAACATGAGAATTGCAGGGAAAATAAAACATTAACAAGATTTAATATAATTTCTTCGAGTTTGTCAGGCTGGATTAAAAACCTTAACGGGCCGCATATGGCCCCCGGACCGTAGTTTGCCTATGCCTGGGCTAACCATTGTTTTTTTAGGGTGGAAAGAGGAGAAATTACGTGTTTGCCGCTGAAAAGGGGACACTGACTTGAGGAACTTGTGCAAAATCCAGGATTTGTTCATTAAAGGTGGCAGAATATCTATTTCTATGAATATTTATGGACCCACCTGTCAAAATTTCACAGTTAGAGGTCAGTGAAAGGATGAGGCACTTTGTAAAAGTTTGCATGTTTCTGCTTGGCGGCTCAGGAGAAAGAGTGAGGCGCCTTTAGTTTCCGCTCAGTACATCTTTGCAAAAATATTGAATTGAGGTAAATCAGCTAATCAGCCCCCCACTCACTGACCCATTACCTTGGCCAAGGACTGCTCTATCTGTGATAAGAAAAGCTGGAAGAATAGATTTAATGGGCTATTATTGAGCACACAATGAGGCTCGCCAGCAGTGGTGACAGGTCCTCAAAACTCTGAATGCTTCTAGCATGATATCAATACTCACAGAGGATTTGCTTAAAAACTATAATACAAAAATGTGTAATCCTGCCCAAACCAAGTGGCACAGCTTGGTAGGGAGTGATGTGAAAGTGTTTTTTGTGATCCAAGCCCTCCAGGCCTGTTTAGACAGATGATGGAAGGGTGATCCCAGCGGTCCACTCCCAGGCCTACTTCTCATTCCCCACATGTGCTTCGTTTACCACGACAGCATGCATGAGCGTGACATTTTTGTCGGGGGCATTTATAGTGAGAAATCTAACCCCTGCCAACATCTTTGCGTATGATTAAAACCGAGACATGCATTGATTGATTTTATTTAGTTACTCATTACTGATTACAGTTAAACACAAGAGGATGCACCATAGTTGCTCTACAGACTGAATTTGAGAGTAAGTGTTCAGACTCAAATGCTGACAGGTGACTTTAAAATCACTGCGTAACAATGGGAAATTGTATTGCAATATTTAACAATATTACGTGATCAAATTATAAAGTTGTGCAGTCTGTGGAAAAGGTGCTAGAAAATGAAAAGCCTATTTTTTTTTCTCATTAGCATGCCACACGGCAAAGTGCAGTGAAACCCAAAAGCAAATGTCGGTAAAGGTCATCTCTTGAGGTCACAAAATGAAAAAAAAAAATGGGAATAGCTGAAGTATTCTTCTTATTCTTCCTTTCTCTTTTGTACCAAGCATTCATCATCATTAACAGCATGAGCTGCAAACACCAGATGCCTCAGACTAGTGCTACATCAACTGTGTCTGGGCGGCCACCAACAGCACCGTGGGACATATGCATCTATTTTCTTTCACCTGGATGTCACTGTTCTCCATCCATCTGTTGGAGATGACTCGGCAGCTGCCTTCTGGGACTGATTGCTGCCTCACAAAGTTGGCTTTCGTCTTGTAATTCTAATTATCGTTCCTTACGTTGATGGTCATACTTCAGCTATGATTTTAAAAAGATGATCGGTGTCATGTGACCAATAGTAGTATATCACTACCGTTTTGTGAGCATCGTGTTTGCCTCACAGTGGCTGTGGATAATGTTTCTTTTCCCACAGGATCACTGTTGCTCCTTTACTGCCGTGTCGTTGTTTTATGAGTTGCATTTATGGAACAACTACACTGCAGTTGGTTTGGTCAAGGTCGAAGTGATTTGACCCATGTTTCTGCCCTAAAAAGGCCTCTCGTACAAGGGAACCAACAGGCCCCCCTCCTCTTGAGGAAGTGTTGTGTTGGGCCCACGTACCCTCATCAATCAAAGCGCTCTTGTTTATGCTGATGCTAATACGGCCAAGCTCTCGCCATGTCCCTATCAATTAAAACAAGGTACTGGGCAATCCATCATTCTTGGTGTAACACAGCATGTTGCTAAAGTTGCGTGTGCGCAAAATGTTCATTAAGTGTTTAATATGCATGCATGCTATCGTACAGGCCATGTTTCTTTGTTAAACATGTAGCTACTTTCTAATTTCCTTCAAATGAAAAGAATAGGAAATGAGATAGAGGGAGCTCATTCCTTTGCCTCAATTCAATGATCCTTCAATAATGTTTCAACCCTCTAAAAGAACCCATTTCTGGATCTATTTTATGTTTAACTGTCTGCCTCTGCCCGGTGTGGAAGTATTTGAATTGATTGCAGCTGTAAAAGGAGATAGGGGAATCACCTTCTTCCCTGACAGTTTGGGTTACAAATGGAAGATTTGCATGGCATTACTCATGACAGTTCCCGCGGCCTCTATTCTCCACACAGTGGTTAAAGTGCCCGAGGTCTTTTGAGGGCAAGTCTACAGTAGGAACATAGCAGAAGTTATTGTTGCACAGTAATGAGTCACTCGGGCTGTGCCACAAGATAGCGGAGGGAATTTATCCTACTTGAGAGAGGCACTGATGCTGTGGAGGGGCTGATAGCGTTGAGTGTACTGACAGGTTCAAGGACGACCTGCGACACACTGAAGACAATAAATCTCATGCTTCATAGGGAGAGACTTGTCCTCAGATGAACCACTGCAAAGGTTCCGCAAAACATTTGATAAGATGACCTCTATAAAATTGGCAGTATTTCACAAAAATACAGTTTTCATTTCCTAAGCTCAACAATGCTGATTCTGCCTAAAAATAAGTGTGGTGTTTCTTTAATTTCAATACTTTATCATTGTCAACATACAGTTGTTTTCTTTTCTGGCACCTCTGCTTTACAAACAGCTGTGGAATGAAAGTTAGTATAAAATCCCAAATATCAGATAAAAATCAAATTAAAATACATCAACAATTCTATTTTCCCGAACATGATCCCTTTTAGTATTTGAGGTTAATGTCGTTACATTAATTTCGTACATTTGAATTTAGTCTCTGTTTTTATAAGACGCTTTTAATCACAAAATACAGTTTCACAAATAAAAAATATATCACCCTCAATGTGGAAGATGTGAAGAGGTACCTCATGATTTATTCAGTCGGCTATGGAGTGAATTGAACATACTTATGCTATTAACTGCGGTCCACGAGGAAATCTGACATCATGCAACATTGTGATTTAGACAAGAGGCTTCATTTGTTGCTGTGATTACGCAAACGGTAGTTTGTCTTCACCTAAAAAAAAGTGGTGGTTGCAGCCATAAATTGTTCTGCAAGGGGAATGATTCAACATTCAAGTGAGGTGAAAGTGCCAAAGACAATGCATTTAAAAGAAAAAACAAAAAAAGAAAGGAAGAATGAAGAGTCTGTAATGTTTGTAAGTATAGCAACTGTGTACTCTCTCTTTGAGTTGTGTAAATACGAAGGAAAACTACATCCCTTTTGGTAAACTCGGTGTTTATTTCCCGGCATCAGGGAGTCAGAAAGGCCAAACTGCTCTATTTATTGTTAAAATAAACATAATCCATCCATCCATCCATTTTCTTCCGCTTATCCGGGGTCGGGTTGCGGGGGCAGCAGCCTAAGCAGGGAAGCCCAGACTTCCCTCTCCCCAGCTACTTCGTCCAGCTCTTCCGGGGGGATCCCGAGGCGTTCCCAGGCCAGCCGAGAGACATAGTCCCTCCAGCGTGTCCTGGGTCTTCCCGGGGGCCTCCTACCAGAAGGACGTGCCCTGAACACCTCACCAGGGAGGCGTCCGGGAGGCATCCTGACTAGGTGCCCGAGCCACCTCATCTGACTCCTCTCAATGCGGAGGAGCAGCGGCTCTACTCCGAGCTCCTCCCGGATGGCAGAGCTTCTCACCCTATCTCTAAGGGAGCGCCCAGCCACCCTGCGGAGGAAACTCATTTCGGCATATACTCATGACAAACATAAAATAACCAACAAAGCATACCTGGCAAATGGATTAATAATACAGTCAGTCCCATTTTGTTTCACTCTCTCTCTGTCTCTCTCTCTCTCACACACACACAAATCTCACACTGAAAATACAAATAAAAAGAACGTACAGGTTAGCTAATAAGCCATTTTGTAATAATAATAATGAAAATAAAAGATACAGAAAAAAAGAATAACAACCACCCCTTAATGATAAAATTATGATAACGGATATGAAAATATAATATAAATAATGGCAGCGCTCATAACCCGTGCACTTAGCAGGGAGACAGCAAGGCCAAACTGCTGCTACACCTCGGGGTGCACGACAGGGGTGTTGCATTTAATGACCATAGGATAACTATGTTTCGGTGATATGTGATGTGTGGTGATGGCAAGTGGAATCATATTATATTTAACTCCGTTACACGAGCAGGGATGCTTCCATCCACTCCTCCAGGCTCCACTCCTCAACAGGCATATTTTCCTGGGCATTCCTCTGGCTCTGTGCTCACTTGTTGATGGAGCTAAATTGATGCGATTTGATGGACACAGCACTGTCGCAGACAAACAGCACACCAGTCGCTGCCAGCCTCCACCTTAACAGGCGCGAAGAATTGAAAAATAGACTTTTTCCAGACAAAACAGAATCAGACAGTCCCTGTGATTTGGGGACAAGAACTCAGGATGAAACTTTGAGTGACAAACATGTCTTCATTGTGCTGTCCTTCATTACCGACAGCTCCACAACAATAAAAGATCCCCCCTCAGTCAAAAGAGCTTAAAAGTCACTGAGTGGATATTAATAAGGAGTGGAGTGGTGAACAGCTCGCAACATGGTGTTCAATGGGATTAAGAGGCCATTGAATGGTGGAGGCCATTAAAAACCACATCAGCCGAGAAGCTGGAGCGTCTTCTGTGTATATTATCATTAGGATTAACAAACCGAGCCTGCAAACACTCTCACCCCAGGAGGGCAGCCACCACTGCCCATGTACCATTATTGTGTTTGCGAGTGGCTGCTGATAAAGAGCCGTTCAGCAGCAGGGGAGGTGAAGCTCCAGGTCCCAGTACTACTGTCTGAACCCAGTGGACCACTTTCATCACAGCCACATCTGCATCCACTACAATTAAACTGGTTAAAGGCTAAAGGGTTTAAAGTGCATCCCCTTCTCATTCCAATCTCTTCCCATTGCCTTGCATTTAGATTTTCCCCAAATTATAGCCTGAATCTGTGGTGTGTCATTATGAGGCTAAATGTTGAGTTAAGTCATGAGATGATGACGCAAAACAGGCGAATTATCAATAACTTAGTGCTTGTTTCTTTCTGTGTCTGACCAGATAATCGAACTTTTTCCTGCTTCCTTTGCCTCCGTCCTTTTCAGATCTTCCACATGACCTATGACCTAGCCAGTGCCATGGTGCGGATAGTCAACCTGATCGGTATGATGCTGCTGCTCTGTCACTGGGATGGCTGCCTGCAGTTCCTTGTGCCCATGCTGCAGGACTTCCCTGCCGACTGCTGGGTGTCCAAAAATAAGATGGTGGTAAGTGCCTCTCCTGGGTGTATTCCTCCTGCCTGTTTCAATCACATTATGTCCTGTCATATCTTATCCATCAGCGCCAGTAATTACAGGTTTCAAACCCTTTTGCATCATGGGAAAGAACGCCTCGCATCTCAAATCAAAGAAATCTATCTGATACATTTAGCCACATTTATTCAATTTGCTGATTGTTTTTATTTATTTGGAGCTTAGAGCATCTCTCTGGAGGCTGTGCGGGTGAATATTGATTTTCCCAGTAGGATGGGTAGCCCTCCAGACAATATTGGTCCAATATTGACTGTTTCCAGTGAGCACTCATGCCGCGCTGTAATTTTGCTGTATTTTCGAAGCACTTGCTGGAGGAGAAGCTGTTTAAAGCCCAGCTCGCTTTCAAATTCTCTTTCATCCTCTTATGTAAGACAACTGTTGGATTGTGTCACACCTGATGTGTGAATCACCCGCAGCTCATGTTAGTAGCATGTAAAAGAATGTGGTTCCAAAGCAAGCAGGCACGACAGCGTGTCATAAGACGGAGACCTCAGCAGAGATTGATCTGACACCGGTGACGCTGTGCTCTCCAGCGAAGCAGACCGATGAATCCACATGCGTTTAACCCTTCAGGAACGCAGCTGGGGGAGCTACTTTCCTAACTGATGGATGATCAATGTGCATGACAATTTAGGTCAAAAAGTAAGATGTGAGTAAGATATGAGCTTGTGTGTGGTCTGCTAATCATTTCCGTGATAAAAACGATGTTGGGTAGTACTGTAAGACATAACCTGGCTTCCGTGGGTTTTCTGGCTACATTTTGCCCCTACTTGGGCGACAATTTTTCAGTATTTGGCTAATTGTGAAAGTATGATTTTATTATTATTTATATCATGATTCATAAACAGAGGTGTATATATATATATATATATATATATATACACTCATCCTGGCTGCGCAGGAGCAAGCCCTGAGCACCAGAGCGATAGAGACCCAGATATACAACACCAGACAAGACCCAAGGTGTAGACTGTGCAAAGAGGCACCTGAGACAATCCAAGACATAACTGCAGGGTGTAAAATGCTGGCAGGGAAAGCATACATGGAACGCCATAACCAAGCGGCTGGCATAGTGTACAGAAACATCTGTGCGGAGTATGGGCTGGAAACCCCAAGGTCAAAATGGGAAACACCTCCAAAGGTGGTGGAGAATGACCAAGCGAAGATCCTGTGGGACTTCCAGATACAGACAGACAGGATGGTGATGGCGAACCAGCCAGATATCGTGGTGGTTGATAAAGGGCAGAGGAGAGCCGTTGTGGTGGATGTGGCAATACCAAGTGACAGCAACATCAGGCGGAAGGAACATGAGAAACTTGAGAAATACCAAGGGCTCAGAGAGGAGCTGGAGAAGGCTTGGAAGGTGAAGGTGACAGTAGTGCCTGTGGTGATCGGCGCACTCGGGACAGTAACCCCCAAACTGGAGGAGTGGCTACAGCAGATCCCTGGAACAACGTCAGACATCTCAGTCCAGAAAAGTGCAGTACTAGGAACAGCAAAGATACTGCGCAGGACCCTCAAGCTCCCAGGCCTCTGGTAGAGGACCCGAGCTTAGAAGAGAGGAGGAACCACCCACGGGGGTGAGAAGGGACTTTTTTATATATATATATATATATATATATATATATATATATATATATTTACAGTTATTCTTCCTAAGTAGACTTAAGAAACACACTAAACCATTTAATGTACACGTTACAAACAAAAAGGGAGCCATTGGGAGAGTTGGAATTGTTTAAACTGCAAGGAAACCAAAGAGCAACTGTAAGGAACTTTTCAGTTTTGCCTGAACCAGATTGTAATCACTTCGTCTCTCCGTGCCAGAGCAGATGTCACATGAGTTGTTCTATCGCTCAAGGTATGATGCATTCGGTTCATCATGCCTCACTGCCTCCCTGACATGCTCACTTGTTAAATTTAATCACAAGAAATGACAGATGTTGAAAACCACTGTCCCCTGAGATGTTTCAAGCGTTATCTAATTTCTATGTGTTTTCCATACCTGTTTGTGCAGAGGTGCACACAGTCGGGTGCGACCGTTTGACTGTTGAAAATCATTTGGAGGTAAATTGTTGTAACTACCATCTTGTTTCTTATTTTTTTTTTTTTTTTTTAAAGATTTCTCTCCTACACTTTGCAGTTTTACCACTTGTTTAAAGGGGAAGTTTCAAAAGGATTAGATTTTGTTATGTAAGACTGAACTGTCAAGAAATATAATGTAAACTGTGGCTCATGATTAAGGCAGAGGACAGTATGCATGGATTAAGATTTAACGTGATAGGTCTGTTGTTTCAGTCGTGGTGAAATTAAGGGCTAATCTTTCTATTTCACTCAGACCGGCATGCTAATGCTGTTACCTCCACTTCCTGACAAGAAAAGCAATCGAAACGCATGTCTCAGTATCTTAAATGTTTCAGTGCGTCCACCTCTGCGACTCCGGAATAAGTGCTCGCGTGCCAAATTTCCTTGTCGCAATACGGGATCCACGCACTTATAACTGGATTATATTAGGGCGTTTTCTCTTCAACCTCCGTCTCAGCTGTGTTTCCAATATTTCCACTGAAGTGGTGCTGGCAGGCTCCGCGAATTTCTCCGGCCCAAAACAGCCCTTTGCGTCTCAGAATGCAGAGGCCCTGAGACATGAGCAGCAGCACTCAACATACTCAGTTTGAAATCCCGTGTGATGGATGTATCCTCTCATTAACATCAAAATGGAGTTTGTTTTCTTTTACAGCGTAGGCACTGTCTAATTAACTGCATTACGTATAAGAATCTTTGTGACAGTGGAGCAACTCTATCTTTCTGAATATATTCAGAGCCTGTCAGCGGGCTCCTCCCTGATGGAGAGCGCCTCACGTTTGTTGAATATTAAATGGCAGAGATAGCAACGGCGGTTTTTGTGCGGTGGCAGCTGATCTGGTCCTGATTAGAATGATTAGAAGAGTCTTCTTTTACAGTAGCTGTCCTTTAATCTTGCTGGGTCATCGCTCCTTACCTTTTGAGGAGGGCACTAATAAAATTGCTATCTCTCTCAACTGTGGAAATGAGTTTGAAAGCAATTTGGGTATGTCACCCCGAGGAGAGAGTTGATATTGATTTGCCACAAACCACCACCGGGATCTAAAGCAAAAGGGCCAATTTATCTACAAATGAGAAAACTCACAGAGAAATCACTTTTTTCCCCCCAAACAGCTGACCTACTTACTGTCATGCAACCCTCCACTCGCACCACATTCTCAGGGCTCTGTTTTAGGCTCTTGCCCAAATGTCTGCTTGCTCCAACTGTTTGCATACTGAAAAGTGTGTTTCACTCTGCCAGCTGCTCCTTTTTGGCCCAAGACAGTGTGAAGTGGACATCTGCCATTAATTTTGGCTTAAGTAATAGGATGTGTGTCTCTGTGTGTGTGTGTATCCGTGTGAGCCGTTGGGGTGCTGATTGACCTTTAACGTGCCATCACCACACGTACGAGGGAGAGAGATAGATGATGTGTTCACCCTAACTCACCTCGTCTCCTCTGTTTCATCCAGAATGACACATGGGGACAGCAGTACTCCTACGCACTTTTCAAAGCTATGAGCCACATGCTGTGTATCGGGTATGGCATGTACCCACCGGTGGGCATGACAGACGTGTGGCTGACCATCCTCAGCATGATCGTAGGTGCTACCTGCTATGCCATGTTTGTGGGCCACGCCACGGCGCTGATTCAGTCTCTGGACTCATCTCGACGGCAGTACCAGGAGAAGGTGAGTCATGACGTCGCGTTACCATTCCACTGTACTGAAATTAAGTAATTTAATAACATTTACCGTGGGGCCCCAATCATCATGAAACTTTGAGAGCTGCCTACAACCTAACTAATGGGTGTGTCAGATGTTGTTTTTGGTTTCTCGCGTCCACACATTAAACACTATCAACATCAAAGACTATTTGTTCCTCTGAAAATGAGTCCGATTTTTCACTTCTGCATGTCCATTTTCTGGCTCTAAAATCACGCTGAATTATCCGTGACTGGTTATGTAGTCAGTCATTATTTTGTCATGCAAACAAAATATTCTGGATTATCATAAAACTGAGGAAGACGCAGGTAAGAGACATAAAAATGAGCAGAGATAGGGTGAGTAAAATTATACGTTGATTTTTAGAAGTCTAATCAATAAATGTAACTGGACTGAACTAGATTAACAGAACAATATATTTGCTCAGTTTTTAGAGGTCCCCTATTTTGCTCTAATATGACATGAGCTAGAAAATCCAAAGGTTTCACTGATTTCACCATTAAATGAATCAAGTTAAATTGCATATTTTCTTCATTGAAATTCTTAATTTCAGTGATAATGAAAGACAAAACACTGCAACTGACAGCTTCCTCATGCTTCCGCAAACCAGCATTTCATCATTGGCAGGTTGAGTTTACTACTGAAAGGAGTTCCTGACAGCTGTGACGATGGAGTCACGTTCCATCGTCTGTAGTGAGAGAGTGATGGGAGGGGATGATCTACAGAGACAAAAGCTCGCGAGACCTCAAACAAGAGAAGGAAACAGAGTGGGAACGAAAAGCAGAATGAAGTAGCCAAACATCCAGGAGGAATGCAGCGCTGTTTTCCCACTAGCTTCTCACCTATGTAGGGTCCCAATTAACGCTAATACTGACTGGCTGTTAAATGAAAGGGGTCAGACACACTTCCATCGCAGTAGCCCCACTCATTTACTGCTCAGATTTGTGATGGTTTAGTGCCAGCTTTTCTGGACACAAGTCAGCATTTGCTGCCATTTGTGGGATCACCCCTGAAAGTGTGTTAAGAGCCCTGATGTCGGTTAAAAGGGCTTCCCTGTGCTCCAACCGCACCTGCCAGCACACAGGTTATTATTGCGGGCTGGAATTAATTTTTAAGAGGTGGATTCTCTCATTATCTTTCTGTAGGCCTCAGCGATAAGACTCTCTTGAGATGCTCGGCACTGTAAAGGCTTTTCTGGCTCCAGGAGCCACATGGTGGTAATTTCTATTGTACTGGGTCTGGCAGTGCTTTCATCTCATCAAAATGAACTCCTTCAAAGACATAAACCTTCTCAATCACTGGCCCTCACGCCATTTGCGTGACAATCGGATCAGCTTCCCCTGAGATTTCATGTAGCTTTTTCCACGTTAGATTAAAGCCATAATCCAATCACTCAAGAAGTGGACAGTCTATTGGTCACTCCCAA
>JABWDL010003245.1:0-13236 GCA_015343265.1 Pao palembangensis | reverse complement strand
ATTGTACAGTAACACCACTCATTTGCACTGATGTTTACACTGTTATACTGTAAATATGTTGTAAATATGTTAATACTGACGAGGCTGCTGGGACAAGTTAATTTCCCATGTCTGGGATTAATAAAGTATTTCTATTCTATTCAAAGGAGAGCAGAGCCTTTCACATTAGCACGTGAGAAAAAACTACAGTGTTAAACATCTCTCTCACTCTTGGTCTACAGCTACTATCTCAGTTATTCATGTGTGTCATTCTTAGCAAAGTGATGATGATGGTAAGCAGAAAAGTGGACAGCAGAACCTCTCACACTGGCCCAGGCGAGACAAAACTACAGTAATATACAATTGTCTCCCTCACCCTTTCTCTGTTTGTCTTTAATGAATTGTATCCTCAGAAAAACAACGAAGATGCCGTCCAAATACAAGAGCAAAGAGCAGGATCTTCCACAATGCTACAGGTGAGGCAATTACGTATGAGGTTAATTACAGTTTTTGAAACATTACTTTCAGCTGACAGTGGACAAACTGACAGAATGCACACAATTCCTGCAGTTCATTGCACTGTGTGCTTTCTATCATCTGCTTCTTTGGTCTTTCTGGTATTGTGGCTTCTGCTTATTTTCTATGACAACAAATTTCATAGTGCTTTTTTTTTTCCAACAATTTTAGGACAGTGTCCCTCAAGAATTACGGGATGTCCATTCTCATGGACTGACCGAAGCATCATCTCGATTCTCTCCTTTGCTTTGAAACACAACACTACAGGCGTATTGATTGAAGACCTGCTGAAACTGCTTGTTACATTCTGCTGGGTCTAGTGCAGTTCCAAGTATTTTTGGAGAAACCATTAGCTGGAATCAGTTTTTACGGCATCATTACTGCAGTGTTTGTGCGAATTACATTGGTTCTTCAAAATCTCAAGAAGAAACACTGAAATGTTTATCCTGTTCCTCATTCAGTTCAATTTTATTTCTATAGCACCTTTTACAATAGAATGGTCTCTAGGTGCTTCACAGAGGCAGAAACCCAGAGCCTGAACCCCCAGGTAGCACAGTGGCAGGAAAAACTCCCTTTTAACAGGAAGAAACCTTGAGCAGGACCAGGCTTACAAGGAGGAATCAACCTGCTGAAAGTTGGCTGGGTAAAGGAGGAGGAGAAGAGGGAGACAGGACAAAGAATAAAGAGAACAGATACAAACATAGAACCATAGAAATACAAACATATCAGACATAATATATATAATACATATATACATAATCCAACAGAGCAGGTTGTTAGCCAGGTGCTGACAGTAGAGAGTAGAGAGTCTCTCTCTCTCTCTCTCTCTCTCTCGATAAGAGTTTGATGGCCCTATTCTACCTGCACTCTGTGATCTGAGGGTTCTTTTAGGAATATACGGAACTATGAGATCCTGCAGGAATGATGGAGATAGTCCACTGAGAGCTTCAGATATTAGGAGAATCTTGAAATCTATTGTAGATTTCACTGGAATCCACAGCAGTAAAGGCCAGTTTACAGGAAGGACATTTCTTTATTACTGCTCCATTAAAGGATCAGCTGAAAGATATTGTTGAGAACCAGGGAGTGCATGATCTCTGTGTTTCTGCTGCTGATGATGGTAGTAGACGTGATAAAGGACATATATGGTGGCACTTTAGATCAGAACTTAAAATCAAACTGAGGAGGATTTCCTCTCCCTTACATTTAACTGTGATGGTGTTCCAGTCTTTCAATCCTCTAAATTCAGTATTTGGCCAATACTGTGTTGTGTTAATGAGATCCCACCTGAGAGTAGAGATAAGCATACTTTTATGTGCTTTTTGGTTTGGATCTAAAAAGCCAGACATGTCGTGCTTCTTTGAACCATTGGTTGAAGAGTGTGCCAATCTTTCTCCAGCTGGTTGTGAGTGGCAGCATCCTAGTGATCAGTCATTGAGACATGCTAAAGTGCACACTTTGTGCTGTGTGTGATGCAGTTGCAAGGCCATTACTACAGAATTTGAAGCAGTTTAATGGTGGATATGGCTGTGGAGTCTGTCTTCACCCTGGAATGCAAACAAGGAAGGACGAGGGTTTACACGTGCAGTTGAAAAACCAAGTGACAGAAATCATTGAACCACAGTAGAAATAGGACAAATTGCTGAAAGAGAAGGGGAGACTATATTAGGCATAAAGGGCACATCTGCTCTTGCAGATTTCCCAGTGTTTGATATAATCAATGGGATGGTCCCTGACTACATGCACTGTGTTACTTGGTGTGTGCAGATACATGGCAACTATGGATGGACTCTAAGAGCATTTCTGAAGCATGGTATATCGGTGCGCAAACAGCAATCATAGACAGACACCTCTTGTCCATAAAACCTCCAGGTATTGTTGCTCGTGTTCCAAGATCTCTAACGGAACGTAAATTCTGGAACGCCCATGAGTGGCAACACTGGCTTTTGTACTATAGCTTGCCACGTAAAAATGGACTTTTGCCATTTGTACTTTCTTTTGTACCCTAACATGCAATTTATGTAATCGCATACTAATCTAAGTAAAATTCAAATTCTTATTTGTATATTACCCATGTAATCATTTTAGTAAAATTGAGACTGATGAGCTATCTGGTTTTGAGAGAATGCAAATTAGCAAGCTTTTAACATTCCAGTGTTTTTTTAACCTGATTTTTAGTCATCTCCTGTGCCTTTCCGTGTGATTTAGTTTAAGATTATCTTGTTTTTTTATTTGTATGTGTCATGTATGTGGCACTGCAGAGAAGTCTTGTGTTTTCTATAGTACTTGCAAGATTTAAGTTTCACTGATGGTTGTCCAGTTCATATAAGTTTGATATTACACATATCTACTAAGGATACTGTATGTGGAATTACTGTCATATATTCTTTTAAGATAATGTGGCACATTATCTGCTGTGATATGTACATAGTATAAAGCTTGTGCTTCTGTTTTATTGTATTTTTGCATGCCTCTCTGGCTTATTTTTTTACACTCTTGGCATCCGGTGTAGGCAGCAAAGTTAGAATTTCATTGTACTTCTTTACTGTGCATATGACAATAAAGCTTTGACTCTCTTTGAATCTCACTTTCCGGCACACCACAGGAGGGGCCAAGCTGAGCCACTTGAAGGAAACTTGAGTTATGCAATCACTTAGGATCAGTTCAGTAGGAAGAGATCAACACATGAGTTTTTTTCCTCTCTTGCTGACATTTATTGATGAGGAGAGTGTGACATGAGAAATATACAAAAGAACTGCGATTTGTTTCCAATGCTTTTGTAATAAATAGAAAAAATAGCACAAAATGGTACAAAATAAAAACAAAATCCATACATATTTACAAATAATATAACCTATGCATATAGGATACAGTGTGTGGCAGTGAGTGAGCATGTGGCTGCCTATAAATCACACGTGCTGCCACAGTGGCATGCCCGACTCGTGTTTGTGACTTACATTTGTGCACTCTCTCATCATGGTCGGAACATATCTGGCGCTGCCATGGTAACTCCCTTCTACATTTGCCACGTGTATCTGTAGCAGTCGACACATCGTACAGTGGCGTGATTGTTCTTGCATCGATGGTTGCTGACACAGCCCTTTTCCTAGGTGTGGAAGGTCGTTGCCGAAGCCATTGTTCCTGTTGCGCCTTCTTTGCACCCACATGAGAGTTAGCAAGCTCTGTTGCAAGCTCCAGCAGGAAGTCCACCCGTCTCTCCTGGTGCGTGCTTGACAGCACATGAGCATTCAGTGTTGCCATGTCAATCATGTTGTAGAACAAAGCGACTGGCCATCGCCGCGTTCCTGTGCGAACAGTGTACTCCCGCACCATCTGCTCCATCACATCCACGACGCACTTTATGGTGTTGTAAAGGGGGACTGTGTTTGGCTTCCTTTTGGTAGTGTCCTCAGTCTGAACCACGCTGTGCATGCTGCTGAGAACGTAGACGGTCTTCTTCCGTTTGGGCGCATACACCGTCAGCGTGGCACCAGTGGTGCCAAACACCTAAGAAAATAAGAGATTATTTTCATAGCACTTTTACACACAATGACACACTTGGAGGTGTCGATTAAAAAAATAGAAACACATAAACATAGAACCACATAAAGGACCTGCAACATACCTGAGTGGTGAATTCCTCCTGTCTAGCCGATTGAGGAATTTCCCTGCAAGTCTTGTTGACTGTGCCGAGGACGGTGGTTTTCCAGCTAAGCAGTCGTCGTGCAAGTGACAGCGATGTGAAGAAATTGCCCGTGGTAACATTTCTGTCCTTGTCCATGAATGGTTCAATCAGCCTCCTCACTACATTCTTGGACAGTCTCTCCCTACTGGGACGACTGGCGTCCTTGCCAAGATATGGGAGGACATTGCAGATGTACTTGGATTTCAAGTCGCAAGCTGCCCAAAACTTGATGCCAAACTTGTCGGGTTTCGTGTGTGGAAACCTGACAAGTGTTTGTGGGGAAACCAGTAAGAGGAAAGATGTGAAGGATCCCCCTCCCCCACCCCCCTGTTTTTTCTTTGTGTGGGGAAGCCACACCACAACTCTCCACTCCCCTCCTCCACCTCCACCGTGAGCTCTCTGGACCCACTTCCCCTATCTTCAAATGTGTCCCACCTTGTGTCTTGTCCCCATTTGTATGCATCTGTGTGACAATGTGTGACCCTGCTGTCTCCATTGTTTTTGCTCCCCATACATGGTCTGAAACATAGTTGAAAAATGCAAACAAATCATGGCCTTCTCTCAACCACTCCTTCATTCATTTGTACCTTTTCTTTTCCTCTCCTTTTAATTATTTTCATATTTTTGCTATTTTCAGAAGGTTTTGCTTGTGTGCAACTGTAGAGTGGCCTGAAAACTCCACTCCCCACCCCCGTCTGAACGTCTCTTTGTTTGAGACAATCATGCAAATGACAGGAGGGGACAAGCTGAACCACTTGAAAAAATCATGTGTTGCCCACTCGGTTTGCCATGTTAGGAAGAGATCAACACAGATATTTTTTCCCTTTTCTTGCTGAAATTTATTGAGGAGGAGTGTGAGATGAGAAATATACAAAAGAACAACTGTGATTTGTGAAATCTGTGAAGATGCAAACAAATCAAAGCCTTCTCTCAACCACTCTGTCTCTTTCACATCCTGAAACATCCAGCTCTTCATGCTGTGAGGCGCTCTGCCTGTTTTGTACAGGCAAATTTCCCATGACTGGGAGACTGTTTGTGTTCTGTCCGGGTTGCTGACTGGCTTCTGGCTTGAAAAGACAGACAGCCTGTTAGCAGCAGACAGAGCGAAAGAGCTGAGCCCACTCCCCCGCACATTGGCCTCCATCCGTGTCTTTGTGTATTACATTGTCTAATGTCTGTGTAGATTCTCACTCATCCAGGTCATGGTTATCCAAAGTAGATCTCTCTGTGTCAACTGGACTGAAAGGTTTCTTTGAAACCGTTTCTCCCTCTCTCCAGAGAGCTTCTTCAGTTCTAAGTTTACTGGGGCAGAGCTTGAACATATAGCCCTGTGGACCATTGGCATGTTAATGGCCCGGGTGGTCACCTGAGAGTCGTTGGCAGGGTCGTTCATCTAGTTTCGGTTGGGGTGCTTCCCCTTTGTCTGTTGGGTCACATGTTAATGAGTCACCAGGTCTGGTCAAACGGTGTGAATGTTTGGAATGCTGACAAAAAGAGTGGAGAACTGCTTGTACGTGGGTGACAGAAAGCGCCTTAGTCCACCACCTCTGTTTAAAGATGGTTTTTCCAACTTGACGTGGATGGCTTCCTTGACACCCCTCTCAAACCAGCGATCTTCTCTGGCCAGAGAGTTGGAAAAACCATCTTTAAACCATCTTTAAACAGAGGTGGTGGACTGAGGCTCTTTCTGTCACCCACGTACAATGCAGTCCTCCACTCTTTTCGTCAGCATTCCAAACATTCACGCTGTTTGACCAGACCTGGAGACTCATTAACATGTGACCCAACAGACAAAGGGGAAGCACCCCAACCGAAACTAGATGAACGACCCTGCCAACCACCCTGCCAAGGACTCTCAGGTGACCACCCGGGCCATTAACATGCCGATTGTCCACAGGGCTATATTTTCAAGCTCTGCCCCAGCAAACTTAGAACTGAAGAAGCTCTCTGGAGAGAGGGCTAAACGTTTTCAAGGAAACCTTTCAGTCCAGTTGACACAGAGAGATCTACTTTGGATACATTGTCTAATCCTCCCCTCCCCTGCTGATTGCTCAGGTAATGGACACATTTGCAAAAGAAAGGATGCTAACCTGTAGCCACCACGCTCTTGGTTAGCTCTGGAACGGAATTGGGGTTCCAGAAAATCCTGGGTCTAGTAGTGTAATGCCTTTTCCTGTGTTTCTAGAGTTTTCCCAGCCACCATTGTGTCAGGAGGAAGAAGTTCCCACTCACCAGCATCAGGACAGGAGCTGCAGTCTGGACCAGGAGGACTCAGAGCCTCCAGCAATCAAAGAAGAACAGAAGGAACCCTGGTGTCATCAGGATGTAGAGCAGCTGAATGTGAAGCAGGAGAGCGACGCCTCTCTGGTGACCCCCATCCATGAGGAAGACGACCAGAGTGAAGATCCAGGTGAAACCTCTGTGTCACCAGAGCCAGACTGGGACCTGCAGCTGCCCTCCAACAGTCCTCATGTAGCTGAGAGCAAAGATCAGGAAAACTACAACAGTGAAGACTCCGGGCCGACTCCAGATGAAGAGCCCAAACCAACCGTGAAGCAGAACAAACGTAAACGTCATCCTGGAAACTCAGAGAACCCAGCAGACTCAGCAGTGGACTGGAATACAGACACAGGTCCAACATCTGCCTCCTGTCACACAGGTGAAACACAGGTGAAGGCCACCTCAGACTGGACAGGACACTCACCAGTCCATGCTAATGACAACCCAGACGCTCACTCAGCATGTGGGAAAGGGTCCAGAGAAAGGAGGTCATTATCAGCCCACACAAAAACTCGTACAAGAACTGGATCATTAAGCTGTGAAACATGTGGGAAAGAGTTTAAACTGGCTGCCTACCTTAGGCAACATGTAAGAATTCACACAGGTGAGAAACCATATTCATGTAAAACATGTGGGAAAACCTTTGCTCGACTGTTTGTCTTAAATATGCACATGAGAACTCACACAGGTGAGAGACCATATTCATGTAAAACATGCGGGAAAGCTTTTGCTCGACTGTTTGTCTTAAATTTCCACATGAAAACGCACACAGGTGAGAAACCATATTCATGTAAAACATGTGGGAAAACCTTCAGAAGAACATCTGACTTAAAAGGCCACACAAGAGTTCATACAGGAGAAAGACCATATGTCTGTAAAGTATGCGGGAAAACTTTTAGCCAAAGTAATGCAGTAATCGTCCACATGAGAATGCACACAGGTGAGAAACCACATGTTTGTAAAGTATGTGGACAAACTTTTACCCGAAGTTCTACAGTAAACGACCACATGAAAATGCACACAGGTGAGAGACCACATGTATGTAAAGTATGTGGGAAAACTTTTATCACAGTTTCCTCATTAAATGTTCACATGAGAAAACACACAAATGAGAGACCATTTTCATGTAAAATATGTGGGAAGAATTTTCATTACTCTTTCCAGCTGAAAGTACACATGAGACTTCACACAGGCGAGAGACCATTTTCATGTAAAATATGTGGGAAAAAATATCAACAGTCTTTCTACCTGAAAGTACACATGAGACTTCACACAGGCGAGAGACCATTTTCATGTAAAACATGTGGGAAGGATTTTCAGCGGTCTACTAGCCTGATACGACACATTAGAATTCACACAGGCGAGAGACCATTTTTGTGTAAAAAATGTGGGAAGGATTTTCAACACTCTTACGGCCTGACGCGACACATGAGAACTCACAGGTGAGAGGCCATAAGTCTGTGAAATGTGGGAAATCCCTCAAGCAGACTTGTCACTTAAAGAAACACATGAGCAACCACAGTGGTAAAAAAGTGAGTTCAGATGTTGATTGTATCTGTTCTTCAGTCCCCCTCTCTCTCTCTTTATTCTTTGTCCTGTCTCCCTCTTCTTGTCCTCCTTTACCCAGCCGACTTTCAGCAGGATGGTTCCTCCTTGTAAGCCTGGTCCTGCTCAAGGGTTCTTCCTGTTAAAAGGGAGTTTTTCCTGCCACTGTGCTTACCTGGGGGTTCAGGCTCTGGGTTTCTGCCTCTGTAAAGCACCTAGAGACTATTTATTTTGTAAAAGGTGCTATATAAATAAAACCGAATTGAATTGAATTCTTCATCTCAGTAGAAGAGTCCACATTTCTGCTGATTTTGTGTTGATGCTAAATGTTCTGTTTACCTGTTGACCTTTTTGTCTGATCACAATGATAATAAAGTTGATGACTATGGAACAAACATTCAGCAGGAGTCATGTGACCTCTGCTTAATTGTTGATAGATGTCTAGCTGTAGTGTTTTGGATCAGTAGGAGGTTCTGACAGAATTCTTCAGCCTTCCTGAGAACACTAAGTGTGTTTACGGGCACGCAAGAAAGTCCAATTTCTGCGTTGGTCCTATTACCTAAAATACACGGGGACAATTTAGCTGGATTAAAATTTAGAGAGAGCGAATTTAGAAAGATATTCAGACAGCTGGATTGAGAGTCGATTTACAAGAGCCTGTATGATCTGCACGTGCGGTCATGGGCGCCATAAAGAGGGAAAAAGTTAGGACGATTCTAAGGGCCCTGTTACGGGTTGGGGGCGTTGAGGACCCAAAGGCAAGGCAGGTTCAGGAACCAAAAACCCCTTTATTGGGTGCTCACCGGAGGACCGGGAAAAAGAACTGGAGCTCTGCGGCCAAAACAGGAACGCAAAAGGCCGCAGTGGCAAACGACACACTGACAGGCACAAACAGAGTCAAAGCAGAGACAAATGAGGCCAAAAAAGGCAAAAAGGCAAACCGTCAAATAGTCTGAGGGGCAGGCAGGCAGGCAAACAGGCAAAGTCCATGCGGGAATGAAGCCGGCAGGCAGACAGGCCAAAGAACAATGATCCCTGAGGAAAGTCAAGCAATGATCCAGCAAACGGGACCAGCTGGCAGCCTCCCCTTATCAGCCGCTGATAAGTTGATTCGCCACAGGTGCGTGGTCCCTGCTGGATCCTGGGGACCCGCACCCTCTGCTGGGCAACTCCGGCAATGTCTTAAAGGGCCGGCAAGCCGGGCCCCAACAGCACCTCTCCCTCAATGGGCGCCTCCTGGCGCCCTACCTGGTCCCCCTGGACCACCCCATGTCCATCATCCAGGGTGGGAGGAGGGGTGTCGGACGGAGGGACCGAGTCAGGCCTACGGACTTGCGGACCCCCTTTTGCCAGCGGCTGGGATGCCAGCGTCTGAGGCAGGGCCGGCAGGGTCCTCGGCCCTGAAGAAGGAGGAGCAGCTGCCGAGGACGTCGTCGGCGCTGGAGATGTTTTGCCTTCTCTCCAGAAGGCTTCTTCAGTTCTAAACTTGCTGGGGCCAGAGCTTGAAAATATAGCCCTAGGGCTATACTAAAATCCCTGACGCTGCGTTCCACAGTCACACGTGTGCGCACACGGTTGAAACAACGCTGCTTCTGAAAAACAGAAATAATTTCACCGAAAAACAAACCAAACATGAATTTCTCAGGAAAAAACAAGTTTTTTTTTTTTTTCGGGTGAAGCAAAACGCTTGCGTAAAAACAGACGAGTTTATTTTTTATGTTTAATGATATTCGTTGACTTTCTAATCTGTACAGAATATGTGGCTGCCTGTGATTATTGACCAGTTTCAGGTTTGTTTACCGTATTGAACCATATCAGCGCTCTAGGACGCTACGTTTCTTAGATTTAGGTTTTGTTGCAAATTTGGGGTCCGGGCGTGTTCGTCAAAGGAACTCACAGGAAACCAGAACTAGCCAGCAAGATTTATTCTGCACAATCGACTGTGGTCTCTCTGCAACTCTGTGGCAACTCACACAGACCCGCGGGGGGGCAGAAGAGCATCTCTTCTTCCGCGCACAGGCCTCTTGAACATTTGGCGTATCTGCTAATTACGTGAGAACTATGCAGCATTGACGCAAGACGCCACTGTGGCGCCGCTGTGTATGGTCTATCGCGAGTGATCCACGACTCCGTATGTGATGGTCCTTGGCGAAGTAAGATATGCGTGGGACACGTAGACACAGGACAGAAAAATAAAGCCTTATATGATTACATGTACATCAACAATAGAAAAAATGTTCATTTTGCTACATTCCCCCTGTTGGCCTCTAAAAGAGGACATATTAAAGATCAAACGCATACATAGGCAGGTCATCTTCGTCCGGTTCTGGGGCTGATGGAATGGACGGCAAAAGTGGCATCATCGTGTCTGTTTTAGGCTGAGAGCCTTTCTCAATGGTAGAAGAGATGAAACGTACACACAGAGCGCGAATACAAGGAACACAACAACATCCGCAAGTAAGAATTATAGCCAAAAATGAAGCAATAGAAGTCAACAGAGCAATAATAAAAGTTTTCCATTTGCCAAAAATACCGGTCATCCATTCACCGAGCGGATTGTCAACCCCAGAATTTTCCAACATTTCATTAGGCAGGGTTCAAAGGCCTTCTAGGGCACGCGTCACAGACCCATCAGGAGCGGTGTTATTGGGGATGAAAGTACAACACATGTCACCAAACATTGAACAAACCCCTCCTTTCTCTGCTAAGAGCATATCTAGGGTCATGCGATTCTGTATAGCCATCAGTGATGTCGCTGCCAGTTGTTCAGAGAGGCCCTCTACAGCATCTCTGGTAAGGTTTGCCAATCTTTGAACATTATAATGAATATAATTAATTCTGTCAACATTTGTGTTTGGTGTGACGGGGAATAGTGCCGACACAACGGGAATGTTTTCAAACCCTGCCGCAACTTGGTCCACTAATTTATATTTGTCGGGGACGCCTCTAGGAATGCCTATCGCATCTATGTAAGTTGGTGTATTTTTGGTCAGATCAAAATAATCTTTTGATAGATCTCGTTTAGCCAAGACATGTCGCCTCCGTCGAGCTGTAAGGGATCTTGGGGTTGTAGGAGCAGAACGAACCAACTTATGCCCTATTAAAGTAAGAGGAGCCGCGAGGCGTACCATGGCACAACTTCCTCTTGCACCTGGTAGCAACCCTGTGTGATGGCCGCCAGAATAAACCTGAACGGGGAATTAGGCCTATTAGAGAGCCATTTCCTGGTGTCGTGTGGTTGCACCAATCATCAGGAAGAGTGCCATAATCATACCTGTTTCCTGTAAAGTTGAAACACATAAAACGATTTGGGGGCCCCCTGTGGGGCTTGAATGGTCCTGTCTTAGTATCATTTCTAATTGGGGGGTAGATAGAAGTCAGTGCGGAGCAGTTAGCCGGATTCATTTCTGTTGTTAATTTCATCATGCAATTAAAGCCCCATGAGTCAGAAGGGTAAAGGGGAGCTGGTTCAGTATACAAGTGTGGTCTAGCAGAGGCACAAGCTACACAATTCCCTTTGATATGACTCCTTGCCTCCTGGGCTAGCCATGAAAGCCATACATTTTCCTCAGCATATCCCGTACTCATTCAATGGGGGTTAATTGAGTTAACTGCCCCGGTGGTGTTGCCAGTTTTTTCCGTCACTAGTGCAGGGTCATGAAAATTTAGTCTAACAAGGCCGAACGCATCTTTTCCAGCTAGGCTCCCACCCAATGCCAAATGCATAGATGAATTGCTGGTGGGACACATCGTTCTGGCTAATAGGTCCGAGGAGTAAGGATTATGAGATAAATTGGTGACCGATAACATAATGGGATTCGTTTGGTCGTTACTCCATCCTCGGGTAAGGGTCAAACTAGTTTGGAATTCTTTCCAGGGACTGCTATATTTAGGTGTAACATAATAACTCTTGTGTGGTCCAGACATGGTGTACACATAGGACCAATCGGGCCACTGGTTGGAGCCCCCCACATAAAATTGCACAAGTAAACATCATATCCCCTCCAACTGCCAGTATCTGATCCACAATCAATAACAGAACAAAGGTCAAAAGTATATGTAGTTGTAGCCCCTCAAGTAAAGTTTAACTGTAAAGCACGACTAGTAGCACAAATAGAGTAGTCCTGACTGCCCACTGCTGATCGTTTCGTCCGGCGTTGCACTAAAGTCAAATTAAGGTGAACAGAGCGGTTTCCACGAACCAGCGATTTTTGAATGTGACTGGAGAGTTTATTAGTGGCAAATGAAATTAAGGCAACGAGAACAATGAACACAATTAGCATAGCTATCCAAAAACAACAATCAAGACATTGTCTCTTTAATGTAGGACGGATCCTCCTTCGTTCCTGCCGTGGCGGTCGGGGTGTCTCATCCTCTGATGGTGATTCCTCTTTCGGGAATGGATCGATGTATCGGGTGATCCCCTGTGTGGGAGCCATCGTTGCAGGGAGAGGTTGCTAGCACTTCACCTGTTACGCGTTGGGGGTATCTGACGTCGCAGTCCCCTTTTCCTCTGATGTTGTAGGAACTCTGGCACACTGTGACAGATGAAACCACGTGGATCCTTTCCCTTCAAGGCGAAAAGCTGTGGTGGTCCTTGCTGTGACACGGTGTGGCCCTGTCCAACGGGGTTCCTGCCACTTCCTCTTGAAGACCTTCAGCAGGAGGAATTCTTCCCCTGCTAGCTCTGGTCTCTCCTCCGTCAAGGGTGGAACCTGGAGAGAAAGACTTCATGGAAAGAAAGGGCTCGGCCGTTGCGCCCCCTCTGGTGCCAACTGGGCCTCCCTAGGCGGGGTACATGCCATGGTCTCCAGATGGCGGTGGCTGATGATATGAGCTGCCATTTTGTTGCTGTGGGCATCACTGTCGTTGTGGGCGTCTGCAACACTCTCTTGCCCAATGTCCCGTTCCTCCGCAGTTCTGAGCGATGTGATGCTCCATCCCTTCTCCCAACCGGACCTCTGTCACGACTCCGAGGTGGCCCTCCTGTTGGGAAAGCCTCACGAACAGCAGCAACAACGGCCGCTTGAATATCAGTCGTGGGCGAAGACTGTGACTTTTTAGATGATTTTTTAATTTGTTCAATCTGCATTTGTGTGAGTGATTGCCGTGCTGCAAGCTGTGACGCAGCTTGTTGTCGTTCTTTGGTGATAAATCTATCATGATGTTTTTTTTGTTTGTTTGTTTTTTTACCTGGCGCCGCATGGAGTGGCAGCCTGTTACAGCAGCTC
>JABWDL010003226.1:0-11717 GCA_015343265.1 Pao palembangensis | reverse complement strand
AGGCACATGGATCAATACATGAGCAAAGCACAGAAAGGCATTGGTAGAGACACCAGAAGAGCCAAACACCAGCTCCTGGTTGATAGAACAGTTGCCCAAGACTGCAAGTCCTGAAAGACCAACCTGTGCACTGCCTGGATTGATTACAAGAAAGCCTATGACTCGATGCCACACACATGGATCACTGAATGCCTGAAGCTGTACAACATCAATAGGACTCTAAGAGCGTTCATGGCAAACTCAGTGAGGTTGTGGAAAACCACCCTTGAGGTCAATGGCAAGCTACCTGCACAAGTGTCCATCAAATGTGGTATATACCAAGGAGATGCTCTGTCCCCACTGCTGTTCTGCATAGGCCTGAACCCCCTAAGCCAGATAATCAACAAGACTGGCTATGGATACCGCCTCAGGAATGGGGCCACTATCAGTCACCTCCTCTACATGGATGACATCAAGCTGTAGAGCGAACGTGACATAGACTCCCTGATCCACACTACCAGGATCTGCAGCAACGACATTGGGATGTCATTCGGGCTTGAGAAATGTAGTAGGATGGTGACAAGAGAGAGGCAAGGCAGTCCACACTAAAGGGGTCTCGCTCCCAGAAGGAACAATAGCAGACATTGAGGACAGTTACAAGTACCTTGGAATACCACAGGTAAATGGCAACCTTGAACAGGCAACAAAGAAAGCAGCAACAGCCAAAAACCTCCAGCGAGTAAGACAAGTCCTTCGAAGCCAGCTCAATGGCAAGAACAAGCCTCGGGCAATAAACAGGTATGCCATGCCAGTGATCAGATACCCTGCAGGAATAAAAAGGTGGCCAAAGGAAAACATACAGACCACAGATCCAAGCTCCTCACCATGCATGACGGGTTCCATCCCAAATCTAGCACCCTGAGACTGTACACAAGCTGTAAGGAAGGAGGCCGAGGACTACTGAGGGTGAGAGTCACTGTCCAGGACGAAACAGCCAAGCTCCATGAGTACATCAAGGACAAGGCCCCAACGGATGACATGCTCAGTGAATGTCTCAGACAATGGCAAGATCAGGAGGTGCTGAAGGAGGGACTAGCATGGGAGGACAAGCTCCTACACAGGATATACCATCAGAACATAGCTGAAGTGGCTGATCTCAAGAAGTCCTACCAATGGCTAGGGAGGGCTGGCCTACAGGACAGCACAGAGGTACTCATCCTGGCTGCGCAGGAGCAAGTCCTTAGCACCAGAGCGATAGAGGCCCAGATATACAACACCAGACAAGACCCAAGGTGTAGGCTGTGCAAAGAGGCACCTGAGACAATCCAACAAATAACTGCAGGGTGTAAGATGCTGGCAGTGAAAGCATACATGGAACGCCATAACCAAGTGGCTGGCATAGTCTACAGAAACATCTGTGCGGAGTACGGGCTGGAAACCTCAAGGTCAAAATGGGAAACACCTCCAAAGGTGGTGGAGAATGACCAAGCGAAGATCCTGTGGGACTTCCAGATACAGACAGACAGGATGGTGATGTCGAACCAGCCAGATATCGTGGTGGTGGATATAGGGCAGAGGAAAGCCGTTGTGGTGGATGTGGCAATACCAAGTGATAGCAACATCAAGCGGAACATTAGAAACTTGAGAAATACTAAGGGCTCAGAGAGGAGCTGGAGAAGGCTTGGAAGGTGAAGGTGACAATAGTGCCCGTGGTGATCGGAGCACTCGGGGCAGTGACCCCCAAACTGGAGGAGTGGCTACAGCAGATCCCTGGAAGAACATCAGACATCTCAGTCCAGAAAAGTGCAGTACTAGGAATAGCAAAGATACTGCGCAGGACCCTCAAGCTCCCAGGCCTCTGGTAGAGGACCCGAGCTTAGACTGGCAGAGGAACCACCCGCGGGGGGTGAGAAGGGAATTTATATATATATATTTATATATATATATATATATATATATATATTTATAGAGAGAGAGACAGAGAGAGAGAAAATGTTCTAATAAGGATAATTTTTCTCATGAATTGTTATCTTACTTTCTACATACATGTATATACACTAAGATTGTCTTGCCTGGATTGAGTTTGAGTTAATTTCTGTCACACCTGTGGAGGTATTTTATGGCACAACCAAAACACACCACTCTGTGACATCATGGGAAAAAAATCTAAAGAAAATAAGGCATGCCACTAGACAGAGAACCATGGAGCTCCACCAGACTGCTGAACCTTTGGGTAAAATTTCCCAAATGCTGGAAGAGTGTCGCCTTCATCTGTTCAAACATTCCCACTCCCCCAATTAGCTACAAAGCAGTTGAAGGAGGACAAAATCAATGTTCTAGGACATCTTTACAGTCAGAGCAGGAGCAGGTATGAAATCAAGTCTGCCAGGTCAAGATGGTTAAGCGGAAATGGCGGCTCATATGTGAAAGAAGATGTCACTGTTTCATCAAGACTGGATTGGTTAAAACTAAAAAGAAGGCTGTGATATAGATGGATGTGAGCTTTCTTTTTTTTTTTTTAAGAAAATGATATAGTCCTAAAGCCTGCAACCCTATGAAAGGATTAGGCAGCAGAAGATGGATGGATGGATGGATATAGCTCTAAGTATGAGGGTAAATGTGCAGGCACGTAGCGGCTGTCTAGATCCGGCTGACAGACAGAGACTGATGAAGGGACCAATGATGTCTGGACTATGAGGTGAGAAGAGAATGATTGGATGGAAGTGACAGGAGATGAAGAGGAGGCATTAATGCCCCGTCATTTGCCATTTCCTCTCTCCCTCTACAGCACTGATGAGGGGGTCAAGCGCACATCAGAAGCATTCTTAATTTCTGCATATCAAAGAGACTATTGATTTCTGATGATGTGTATTATGCATGGCGACGCAAAATAAGTGCAGAAATCTGCAACAAAAAAAACCAAAAACAAAATAAAAACACTTAGTTAAGGAAACTCACACTGAATAATTACTACTGACAACAATTATTCGATATCTTCAATATTTTTTGTTGTACAGGTTAATACTTGCAATCTATGTACGGCAGCCACTTATAATAATTCTCTCCATATTTGCTCATTTGCAGGAAAATTGAATCCTGTTTGGTGCAGATTATCTTTATAAATCATCTCGCTGACACAAAGAATCTGCAAATACACGGTGGTGCTAATGACCCTGGAACATCTCGGTGATTTCCAAATAGTCTTTGAGCTCTGGTGAGCCAATAAATTAAGCATTCAAGTGCTTTTATAGTCCACACTGATTCATTTGCTCCTTCAGATGCCTTTCAAATGAAATCCAGCTTTTGAAATGTCCCATTTTCTCATGTTTAGATGAGGGGTTGAGCCACCAGTTTCTAAAGGTCACGATGGATGGTGGATAATGGCGCACCAATAGTGAATGGATGAGCAACGTAAAACATTGCCATCATTGAACATAGGGAGGATGATTACAAAATCATGTTTATTTTAAATTTGACCTTATCCCGAAAAGTACTGATTTGAGAAGTGTAATGGGGATGGGGGGGTGCAGGGTCAGGCAGGTCAGAGGCAGTAAATTTGTTAGACTCAATCATTAAGGGTTCCTCCAGATGTTCTGAGTCCGAGCTTGGCTTAAGAAAGAAACTAGCATCACAGAGGAAGGACGGGTGAATGATGGAGCAGTGCCAGAGGCTGAAGTACTAGAGGCCTTTGATGAATTCACAAAGTGATGGAGGAACGGGTTTTGCTCCTCGAATTAAACAGAATAAGGTCGTTTTTAAATTTAATCTGGTAGTTTTGGATATCGTTTGGAATAGACCAGGCATCACCAAATGGCAGACCTCGGTCCGGATCCAGTCCGAGTGATGGTTCATCCGGACAAATAAAAAAAAAAACTTTAAGTGATGGGAAGGTTGTGAGGGAGTGCTTACACGCTGTTATTGAGACATTATTTGAAGGAAAACAAAAAGACGAGATGTGTGAAAAAATCAAACACATCCCAATGTGAGCTTTAACAGAAACCGGAAAATCAGAAATATTAGCAGATGATGTACTGGCACAGCTTGATGCAGTTATTCAGAGTGTACCCTGCCTATCTTTGGCCACTGACGACTCTACAGATGTTACTGATAATGCCCAGCTTTTGGTGTATGTCGAATTTTTCATGAAGATACGATTACTTGAAGTGTATTCCTTCATTTTTTTAGGCTGAGACCTCTTTAATTTAAGAAAATAAATAAGAAAAAAACGTTTAGTCAATATTGTGTATGTACTTGTTTCTTCCTAAAAGAGCCGCCTTTTATTTATTGTTTTCTGAAAATTGACATTTTTACTTGAAGTGTAGGGATTCAATTTTTTAGATGTGGATCTAAAAAAAAAATAATTTAAGGGAAAGAAAAGGGTTATTTTACTCTGTTTATTTATTTCATTTTGAGTTTTTTTTTTTTTTTTTTTTTAATCTAAAATAAATGCCTTGTAATTTATTTGCCTGGGCTACTTTTATACTGTATATGGTAAAAGAGCTAATTATGTACTCAGTTAAACCTGCATTGTGAAAAATGTGGACATAGGCAAAGGTTAAAACTTGACTTTATCTCAGACCTTTTACTTGGAGGAAATTTTAATAACTGGACCTCAGTGACTTTTAAATGAATACACCTGGTTTAGACCATTAAATCACTGTGTACGTAATCATGTGGGTTCAACATATCCCAGTGTAAATCACCCATAACAACAACCTCAGAGGAGATGAGAGGAGCCAGAACTTCAGAGTTGTTAGGGCCTTAAAAGTAACAATATAATTTGCTCGGGGATTAATTTAGAGAAACTAACAGAGATTATTGCAGGTGGTCTTTTACAAATACACCCCCACACTGAGTGCCTACCCTGACAATTAAGATTTCAGTGCTGGTAAAACTTTTCTTAAGCCACGCTTCAAATACGTCAGGATTTGCAGTGTATACCCAAGATTTCACCAGACCAAACCATAGCAACAAAATAAAGATACCAACATGTAAGAAACTGAATGATTTGCATTAACAAAAATAAGTAAATGGATTAAATAAAGTGGAAGTAATTGCAGAGCTTATGGGACTTGATGGTACAATCCTTTGAATAAGCGTACCGTTAGCAGGCCCTGGGTTTGTATGAAGACTGCCAAAGTATTGGACTGGTTCATCATCCCCAGCAAGACGATATGACACAATATGAAGACATAACACAGACACTGACCCTGACTTAAACCGAATTCTAACCTAGAACTTAAAACCAAGTCTTAACCCTCAAACAGGCCTTTGATGTTTTGAGGACCAGGTAAAACGTTCTCAGTGTGTAGTAAATGTGTTTGTTATGTAGCATAACATCACACACACACACACATCAACATGACAGAGATGTCATCTTAAGCCTAAACGCAGCAGAGCTGACCAAATCCAGGCGGTTGGGGTATTTGGTCCCAGTCTAACTCTTAACACGTCAATTTCACACGCCTTAAAAAATCCAGTAAATTAGACAATACAATAATATAACATACTACTGATCACAAAAATGCAATAATATAATCACCCTTCATTCCAATCAATCATTTGTGACAGATAGCAGGGATTTAAACCAAATTTGTTCAACTATTGTTGCAGCAGTTTTTTTTTTTTTTTTTTTTTTTCATGAGTGAGTCTCATCAACAGATCAGGCAGCAGCTTTTTCTTTAAGCTAAAGCCAATTAAATTAGTGTCTTGACACATAAACAATAACAAGAATAACTGAATAATGCATAGCAGCGACGTCAAACACAGTCGCAGGGATTTAAGAAAACCTGCGGGAGGCGTGTATCGAAACATCTTAGTTGCAAAAAAAGACAGAGAACGAGCAATGATAGTTATGAAAGCTAAAGCAAACACAGGTACATACACATACATACATACATATATATATATATATGTATATATATACATATATATACATACACACGCACATCAGTCTACCCACGTTCATCCCAGATCACTAATTTCATCTTTGATTTCCTTTGCAAAGATGATGAGTTGGAAACCTTTAAGAATCAGTATAATGAAAATGGGCATTATTGTCTTCCCTGTGTCTGTCCCTCTGTCTTTGTGTCTCTTTGCTGATCTTCCATTTGTTGCTTTTTCTAACTGTTAAACTTCTCTTTAGCATCTTCTAATTCCAAGTCACTCCATCTCTTTATTGACCTCCTACTTAGTTGTGACTCCTTCGCTCATCTTTATTTTCCACCTCTTTACAATCTTCTCCCACTTTCCCCTTCACCCACTCTACTCCCCCCACTGGATCCACTGGATTGTGGATGTTGCCATTTGGGAATGATAAGATGAGAGCAGGAAAGGATTGAAACACTAAATCCAACTGAATCCACATAATGCCTTCAGGCACGTACACGTGCACACAGGCACGCGCACAGACTGAGAGCAAAATAGAGCAAGAGAGAGAAAAACATCCGAGTTGCCTCTAGTTCTACAATCTATTTTTAGAAAGCAAGATGATCCTATTTCCTCCCTACTTCCTGTCAATTGCACAGAAAAAAGTTAATATTTATAAAAAAGAATATGTCAACATCTACTATCCTCTTATTAATCAGTCGATCGTGCTTATCAGTAAAACTTAATCAGGTAGCCGCAATTAATTCTGTACACATTGGAGGGAGACATGGCAGACATGCATGCTATGTTTACAATGAGACGACACATTCTAAACGCATGTAAACATGCTTTTAAAAACAGTATTTAGGTTATATCGTGTAGGCACCAGTGAAAATGTCACAGATGCTGCTCTGTTCCAGCTCTCGCCCTCCCCTCTCTGTCATACCTGCCCTGCGCTCCTAATCAGCACCGCATTTCTGACGAGCATCATCGGCCGCTTGTCTGCAATCAGTGCAGCTATATAAGCTGCAGACTCTCAGAGACTCTTTGTCAGATCATTGTCCATTTGCTCATATGTTTCAGATACGGAGGGTTCCTGTGTTTGATCCTGTTGTATCCAACCTGATCCTGTGTTGTCTCCTGGCAGACCTGTCTGCCTTTTGTATGAGATTGTCTGATCCTCTGTCTGCCTGCTTTGGAATTAAACACAGAGTTAATTCCCTCATCGTGTCGCTCTTGGGTCTTCTCCACGAAACCTGACAGAAAAGGAAAACTGTAGTAAAGTAAAAAAAATTTGAATGGTGAAATAATTAAGATAAATGTTGGACGCACCTTTACGTTCAACAGACTTTCAAAATAGAAGGAGACAGAAACAGGAGCAACATTTCTGAATGTCATAGTCAGTGTGCCTGTGTGTGCACACAGTAACAGTTAAGTCATACCTAGCACTATGCTATTGTTTTGGAAAAAAAATAAAATATCTAATTTCTGATATTACTTGTCAAATCAGTTTCAACGCTGTTGTTTGACAATAATTATAAACAAATTTAGGCAGTCATGACTCATTATATTCACATTCTAATAGTTTAATTTCAAATCGTTCACTGAATAATTTAATTACATCAATTAAAGTCTGCAATTGAAAGATGTGGTCTTCGTATCAAGCCTCTATAGTGCTAAAAACACTCCAACAAGTGTGAAAAGAGTACAGCAGGCACTGGACTTTATCGTGGGACTGTTAGTTTCAGCTAACACAAGGCCTACTTCCTGGGACATGAAATATAGGGTTTTTTAAAGTCTGTACAGATTTGGATTCAGAACAATATATCTGAAATGTATATACCATCTGTGTGTATGTGTGTCTGTGTATTGTCTGTGTAGCAGTGTTTGGAGACACTGGGAAGGGAGAAAGTGCTGTCAACAATATGCAGGGAAGCATGGAAGATGTAGTCAGTGTGCAGAGTTCAGGTGGATCCTGCTTTTGCATGCGAGCTAGGCAGTTACACAGAGACATTTGACCAGCTGATGCCCACCATCTTCCCATCTAATCTCCTGTGTTCGTGGCAGAGAGGGAAAGAGCAGCCTGCAGTCCTACAGTACAGCCTAAGACCTACAGTAAGGAACAGCACTCAGGTCACAGTATCCTTAGTACTGTATTATTATTATTAATAAATAGAAATAATCTGTTTTTATTATCCAAAGTTAGATCTCTCTGTGTCAACTGGACTGAAAGGTTTCCTTGAAAATGTTTCGCCCTCTCTCCAGAGAGCTTCTTCAGTTCTAAGCTTGCTGGGGGCAGAGCTTGAAAATATAGCCCTGTGGACCACTGGCATGTTAATGACCCGGATGGTCACCTGAGAGTTGTTGGCAGGGTCATTCACCTAGTTTCATTTGGGGTGCTTCCCCTTTGTCTGTTGGGTCACATGGTAATGAGTCACCAGGTCTCGTCCAACGGTGTGAACGTTTGGATTGCTGATGAAAAGAGTAGAGGACTGCACTGTACGTGGGTCATAGAAAGTGCCTTAGTCCACCAACTCTGTTTAAAGATGGTTTTTCCAACTTGACATGAATGGCTTCCTTGACACCCCTCTCAAACCAGCGATCTTCTCTGGCCAGCACATGTGCTTGACTGTCCTCAAAGAAGTTTCTGCT
Organism: Pao palembangensis; assembly: GCA_015343265.1. Lineage (NCBI taxonomy): Eukaryota > Metazoa > Chordata > Actinopteri > Tetraodontiformes > Tetraodontidae > Pao > Pao palembangensis. The sequence continues at coordinate 3,218 of JABWDL010003226.1, read as the reverse complement.
TTCTTTTAGGTGTAGGTGTACTGCTGAGTCCTGTCCTGAAGAAGTGGCACATCTGTGTTGGGCCATTCGTTTATGGAGGGGCTGTTGAGTTTCCCCAATGTACAGTTCCTTGCATTCCTCCTGGCACTGTACAGCATGACAGCATTGCTTTGTTTGTGTCTTGGTGTCTTGTGCTTTGGGTGGACCAGTTTCTCTCTGAGTGTTTTGGAGGGTTTGAACTCTACTGGAATGTCATGTTTTTGGAGGATTCTCCTGAATTTTTCTGAAACTCCAGACAGGTAGGGGATAGAAATGCTGTGGCGTTTATTTCTCTCCTCTTCTTTGCTGGGGTCTTGATTGTTTTTATTAGTGTGATTAGTATGATTCATAATAATATGGTAAATTAAATGAATTTAGACTAATATGGGGGAGGTTGTGGATCAGTTGGTCGCTCAAGTGATATAGTCACTGGTTTGGTTTCCATACTACATCTGCAAGAGTACTTTCTCTTCGAGGATTCTTGCAAATTCTTTCTTGTAAATCATGAATGAATGGCTTACGATTTATTCTGAAACAATGAAGGAGGCCTGACAATATTCCACAGAACAGTGTCAAGTACAATTACAACTAAACAGAGATGATCCCAGTCCAGATCAGCCACCATGGTAACGCTGGACTTTGCTTCGTCTATCTAGTTCTCTAGTTCTGGATTCATTTTAATAGCAGGAGGAGATGACGCTAAAAACTGGATTTGTGATTGACTCATAACAAAGCAACACATCCGTTTAACTGCATTTTGGTTTGCAACACGTCTCATCTTTCTTGGGGTTGAAGTGAACTGTCTAAAGACCCAGCACCAGAGTTGATCTATCTGTACATCCATTAAAATCTTTAAAGTGGTGTCCACAAGTGTAGCTACCAAGCATATGTTGATCATATTCCGAGTAGATCAAAGAGATCCACTGGAATTGCATCCTGCCGAGAAAACACTGACAGATACAGACTGACAGGGAGGAGTTTACCTTTACTTCAGATCAGTCGCTGTGGCACTGAGCCTGGTTTTCCTCTAACATAGAAGCAATTTTAAACTTAACAAAAATAAAAAAAAAAAATCTGTCCCTGTGTTGGTTCAGCAATTTAATAAATTATTAATATGCTTTTGTCTTTTCATTTATTCAGTCAGTTGGTGGTGGCAGACTGTTCCCCCACCAAAGGTTGTGTTAATATTTCCAGGGGGGACTCAGAAAACAGCATCTATGCTGCTGAGGAATCTGTTGCCATCAAATTATCACCTTCTCCCATTAGTCAAGAAGGTGAAGATGAAGCAAGCCTGGTTTTACAAAGCAACACCCTCAGTTTTCCACATTACCAGGACTGCAGATCTGTATCCATTCTTTCATGCTCTCAGACACATCTATTAAACAGTCGGGTTCGCTTCTTAACCGAGTTGGCAAAACTGAGAGATTTGTCTCAACCTCAGCTGTTGAGTGGTTGACAATACAGATGAAAAAAGTAATAATACTGAACTTGATTTGAGGAGTTTGTGTCTTAATAGGCTTCTGTTTATGAGTATGTTCATATTGCTTGTGTTGATGATTTACAGAAAGGTTTTACTTTTGAAAGCATACGTCTAAATGGCAACAAACTGTATAGTTCATTGGTAACACTTTAGATTAGGGAACACATATTCACCATTATTTACGAAAGGTTTATTTTAGGTCACATCAAGTGATTTGGAATGAATAGTAAAGCATCACATAAGTAAATACTGGTGAATGTGAGGTCCCTAATCTAAAATGTTAGATTTAACCTATATCCTTTTTCATCGGTGTCTAAATGAATCAATTAAAAGTTGCAGAATAATTCAAATTTAAATGTTATGTAGGTTACGGTATGTGTCTGGATGTCCAAAAGTGGGCATGCTGTAAAAAGAGAGGAATTGTTCAAGGGGGTAATATAATCTAGTAAATATACAGTGGGCCTGTAATGATTTACTATGCAAGCAGAATTCACGTGCTTGAACAGTACTAAATAAGTTATAGGTAACATTTTAGGTGTAGGCAGTACACATTTCATTGACTGTCATTTATTCCCACACAGGGGGCTGTGTGTGGGACGGTTTGTGTCTATGCAGTATTTTACAGTGTCTGTCAACCTAACATGCGTGTTCTTCCAACTGTGCCGGAGTAACTGGAGAAAAGCCTTGCACAGATTAAAAAAAAAAAAAAAAAAAAAATTTTAGGGTCTGGCTTGCCGGCCCTTTATTGTGTGTGCAGCTTGTCCTGTGTTCTCCCTATTTTAATCTCCCTTTTATTTGTTAAATTTTGATGTCTTTCTCTCCCTCTCTGTATCTTTCTGCAGGTCTCCTATTTCCAGACCTTCATGCTGCACAGATCTCAGGCTCTGACAAACCCAGTGTCCACTGTCAACACCTGCCTATGCTGTTCTCTTTTTTTATTAAAACCTGACATATTATGTATATTACGTCTGCTATGTTTGTATTTCTGTGATTCCATTATGTTTGTACTTCTATAATTCTATGATTGTATTTGTTTCTCTCTCTGAGTGCGTGCTGGGAGTTTGCTGACAGCGTTGCGAGTTTGCTGAGAATTTGTGAAATTTCTCTCTTTTCTTCACTGTATGATTGTATATATTGGTTTATTGTTGTAGTGGTGTTTTTTAATTCAATTCAATTCAATTTTATTTATATAGCACCTTTTACAATAAAATTGTCTCTAAGTGCTTTACAGAGGTAGAAACCCAGAGCCTGAACCCCCAGGTAAGCACAGTGGCAGGGAAAAACTCCCTTTTAACAGGAAGAAACCTTGAGCAGGACCAGGCTTACAAGGGGGAACCATCCTGCTGAAAGTTGGCTGGGTAAAGGAGGAATAAAAGAGGGAGACAGAACAGAGAGAATAAAGAGAGAGAGAGGGAGAACAGATACAGTCATAAAACCAAAGAAATACAGACAAAATACAATCATAGAAATACAAACATATCAGACATATATACACATAATACAGCATAGCAGGTTGTTATAAAGAGATGAACAGTATAGGCAGGTGCCGACAGCGGACCCTGAGTTTGCCATAGGCCAAAATCCGTACAGCACGAAGGCCTGGAGACGGAAAACCTGCAAAGAGAGAGAGAAAGAGAGAGAGAGAGAGAGAAGGGGGGAGACACACAGAACGACAAGGAAGACTGGACCCAGATAATCCCGGTGAAAATAAAAGGAGGAG
>JABWDL010003221.1:0-11430 GCA_015343265.1 Pao palembangensis | reverse complement strand
TGCCTCCATTGTTGAGGCGGCTTACCGGTGCTGTGGCCGCAAGGTGGTCGGTGCTGGTCGACACCAGCGGTGAGGGATGCCTTCAAGCTGAAGAAGGAGTCCTACCGGGCCTTTTTGGCCTGTGGGGCTCCTGAGGCAGCTGACAGGTACCGGCAAGCCAAGCGGGTTGCGGCTGCAGCGGTCGCCGAGGTGAAGATCCGGGCGTGGGAGGAGTTCGGGGAGGCCATGGAGAACGACTTCCGGACGGCTTCGAAAAGGTTCTGGACCATCATCCGGCGCCTGAGGAGGGGGAAGCAGTGCATTGTCAACACTGTGTACGGTGGGGATGGTGTGCTGCTGACCTCGACTCGGGACGTTGTGGATCGGTGGAAGGAATACTTCGAAGATGGGTTCTCTTATCTCCGGGGTCGAGGTAGCCGAGGTTGTTGAGAAACTCCTCGGTGGCAGTGCCCCGGGGGTGGATGAGATCCGTCCGGAGTCCTTTAGGGCTCTGGACGTTGGTAGGGCTGTCGTGGTTGACACGACTCTGCAACGTCGCGAGGACATCGGGGGGGTACCACTGGATTGGCAGACCGGGGTGGTGGTCCCTCTTTTTAAGAAGGGGGACCGGAGGGTGTGTTCCAACTATAGGGAGATCACACTCCTCAGCCTCCCTGGCAAGGTCTATTCAGGGGTACTGGAGAGGAGGGTCCGTCGGATAGTCAAACCTCGGATTCAGGAGGAGCAGTGTGGTTTTCGCCCTGGATGAGGAACGGTGGACCAGCTCCTGTGGGGGGTTCTCCGGGAGTATGGGGTGTCGGGCCCCCTGATACGGGCCGTCCGCTCCCTGTATGACCAGTGTCAGAGCTTGGTCCGCATCGCCGGTAGTAAGTCGAACTCGTTTCCGGTGGGGGTTGGACTCCACCAGGGCTGCCCTTTGTCACCGATTCTGTTCATAACTTTTATGGACAGAATTTCTAGGCGCAGCCATGGTGTTGAGGGGGTCCGGTTTGGTGGCCTCGGGATCGGGTCTCTGCTTTTTGCAGATGATGTGGTCCTGTTGGCTTCATCAGCCCGTGACCTCCAACTCTCGCTGGATCGGTTCGCAACCGAGTGCGAAGCGGCCGGGATGAAAATCAGCTATTCCAAATCTGAGGCCATGGTCCTCAGCCGGAAAAAGGTGGAGTGCCTTCTCCAGGTCGGGGAGGAGATCCTCCCCCAAGTGGAGGAGTTCAAGTACCTCGAGGTCTTGTTCACGAGTGAGGGAAGAATGGAGCGGGAGATCGACAGACGGATCGGTGCGGCGTCTGCAGTAATGCGGACTCTGCACCGTTCCATTGTGGTGAAGAAAGAGCTGAGCCGAAAGGCCGGTCAATCTTCGTTCCTACCCTCACCTATGGTCATGAGCTCTGGGTAGTGACCAAAAGAACGAGATCGCGGGTACAAGCGGCCGAAATGAGCTTTCTTCGCAGGGTGGCTGGGCTCTCCCTTAGAGATAGGGCGAGAAGCTCTGCCATCCGGGAGGAGCTCGGAATAGAGCCGCTGCTCCTCCGCATTGAGAGGAGTCAGATGAGGTGGCTCGGGCACCTAGTAAGGATGCCTCCTGGACGCCTCCCTGGTGAGGCGTTCAGGGCATGTTCCTCCGGTAGGAGGCCCCCGGGAAGACCCAGGACACGCTGGAGGGACTATGTCTCTCGGCTGGCCTGGGAACGTCTCGGGATTCACCCGGAAGAGCTGGACGAAGTAGCTAGGGAGAGGGAAGTCTGGGCTTCCCTGCTTAGGCTGCTGCCCCCGCGACCCGACCCCGGATAAGCGGAGGAAGATGGATGGATGGATGGATGGATGTTTGTATTTCTATGATTGTATTTTTTTTGTATTTCTGTGGTTTATGATTGTATCTGTTCTCCCTCTCTCTTTCTCTTTATTCTCTCTGTCCTGTCTCCCTCTTTTATTCCTCCTTTACCCAGCCAACTTTCAGTAGGATGGTTCCTCCTTGTAAGCCTGGTCCTGCTCAAGGTTTCTCCCTGTTAAAGGGGAGTTTTTCCTTGCCACTGTGCTTACCTGGGGGTTCAGGCTCTGGGTTTCTACCTCTGTAAAGCACCTAGAGACAATTTTATTGTATAAGGTGCTATATAAATAAAATTGAATTGAATTGAATTGAAAATTGAATTGAAGAAATAAAATGGCCCAAGAAAATGATGATTCATACATTTAATAACGTAACAAAGCGATCTCTCTAAATACGGGACCCTTTATTTGATAAATTCCCGGATGTTTTATTTTTTCTTCGCACCCAAATTCCTGTGCCGCACGCGATGCCTTGTGCTAGCTTGTTGCGGCGTGCTCCGTCCATCCGTCCAAAATAGAAACAATGAGTTTTTTTCCGGAGGTCGACGGAGGCCCCAGCCCTACCACAGACGGAACCACAGCCAGTGGAAACTGACACATTCACTTGAATGAAATCTAATCAGGATGGATGGACAGACAGAGAGGCACCGCATCTGGTGGGAACAGGGGGTTTGTCTTGCTGCTACAGTCTGATACTATGGGTCTGTCTGGAGGGATCTCAAAAGGTTTGCTCCAATTTTCAGGATCCTTGTGGATCTTTGGAAGTAAATAAAAACATCTGGGTCGGGGTGTTGACTGACTGATCAGATAGTTTTTTTGTTTTAGATTATTGTTATATTTGCGCTGGGGAAGTTTGTCCATTATTTTGATTATCATGGGGATCGTCTCAGGGAACAGTGGTTGTTTAAGTGGAATGTAATAATTTTTTTCCGATAATTGCCTGTTCCCCTCCCACAGATATTGGAAATGATCCATTATCACGATAGCGCTGCCTTTGTCCGCTGGCTTTATGATGATTTGCTTATTAGCTCGCAATGTTTCTAATGCTTCATTTCAGCTTTTGATAGATTAGGATGAATTTTATCGAGTTTGAATTTCCAATCAAAGTTCGGAAGATCCCTCTGGATGATTTTATTTATGGTTATTAAAATTTGAGAATTTGAGTCGCCCAAAATAAGCCACTTGTGCCTTACTGTCAAACTCCACTTTTTCAATTTATGTAGAGTGTTGATATGCCTGGTTGGTCTGCGTGTGATGGGTGAGAGCCTAGGTGGTGGTCTCTCACTCAAAGAGGATGTAGCAATCGTGTTGTTGCCAATCAAATTATACTTCATGTTTTTATTTCTTCTAAGTTGCCATGTATTGAATTGAATTAAATTAAAAGCCTTTATTATCATTGCACAAGTTAGAAAAAAAACAGGTACAACAAGATTGCAGAGAGCCTTCCTTTAAGGTGTGTGAATAGGATAGATAAATATAAAATAGAAAAACAGTGGTATAAAATACAGGATATGAGAAGGAGACGTGTGCATGGCAAACATAATGATAATAGATAAAACATATAAGAGATGTAGTACGGAAGAAATGCAGATATATTGCACGTGTGTCACTCGTGCACAGTTGCAGAGTGAGGGGGGTTAGTGTGACTGTGAGTTCGAGTTCAGCAGGGTGATTGTTTTGGGGAAGAAGCTGTTCCTGAACCGGTTTGTCCTGGTTTTGATGGTTTTGATGGACCTGTAGCGCCTTCCTGAAAACAGCAGGTCAAACGGGGGAAGCCGGGGTGAGAGCTGTCACCTACAATGTGCTCAGTCCTGTTGAGGCAGGGGGAGGCCTGATGCAACAGGTTAGGAGGAACAGCGATTGAAGGTCACCAGCAGCTTTTCTCCTATGTTGTTTCTCCTGAGCACCCTCAGGAAACATAGTCGCTGCTGTGCCTTTTCAGTGACCGCAGATGTGTTTTCAGTCCAAGAGAGGTCAGCAGAGATCACGGTGCCCAAGAACCGGAACAGGTGGACCCTCTCCATGCAGTCACCGTTGATATGGAGGGGAGGCGGGTCTGCTCTGTTTTTCCTAAAGTCCAGGATGATCTCTTTTGTTTCGGTGGTGTTTAGGAAAAGGTTGTAGTCCGAACACCATGCTGTTAGTTTCTGGGTTTCATCTCTGTAGGCAGACTCATCTTCCTCTGAGATCAGACCCACTAACGTTGCATCATCCGTGAACTTCAGTATGGTATTGCTGGGGTGGGTTGGGCTACAGCCATAGGTGTACAGGCAGTATAGCAGGGGGCTCAGCACACACACCTGTGGGGAGCCTGTGCTGAGTGAGCGGATGGAGGAGGTGTGGGGTCCTAGTTTAACTGTCTGAGGTTTATGAGTAAGTCAATGACCCAGGAGCAGGTGGGTGGAGGGAGTCCCAGGTTTGTTGATCAGGATTTCTGGGATAATTGTGTTCAACGCTGAGGTATAATCAATAAAGAGCATCCTGATGTAGCTCTCTAGTTGATCAAGATGGCTCAGTGCGGTGTGAAGCGCTATGGCTATGGCGTCTTCAGTGGATTTGTTCGCTCTGTAGGCGAACCGGTGTGGGTCGAGAGTCGGGGGTAGACAGCATTTAATGTGTTTCAGGACCAGCCGCTTTAAGCACTTGGTGATGATGGGTGTGAGTGCTACGGGGCGGTAGACCTTTAGGCTGTCTGTTGATGGTTTTTTCGGCACTGGAATGATTGTGGTGGACTTCAGGCAGGGTGGAACAGTAGCCTGTGCCAGGAAGAGGTTAAAGATGGTAGAGAGGACTTGTGAGAGCTGGTTGGCACAAGCTTTGAGTACCTTCCCAGGTATCCCATCTGGTGTGATTGTGTGTCTGAGTCCAGTAAGCAGTACCTAGTGGTGGATTGGCCTCCTTGCATTTAATCAGGAGGCTGCACAGCGATTCATTATCCAGGTCCAGGATCGGTTCGCTGTGAGGTCTGGGAACCGGAGGTTGGGCCTGAGGTGGGGTGACGTCCGTCACCAGGAAGGCCCCCTGGTCAGCCGGTGTAGACGTTAAAAGAGGTGGGTGGTCATCAGTGAGTTGTGATACATCACTCTGTACAGCAGGTGACGCCATTGGACCAGGCATAGGGTTAGGGGTTAAGGTTAGGGGGTTAGGGTTGGGAGACTTAAGGGTAGGGGGTTAGGTTTAGGTGGTTAGGGGTGGGAGAGTTCGGGGGTTAGGGTTAGGGGGGATAGAGGTTAGGGTTAGAGGGATAGGGGTTAAGGGGTTAGGGTTAGGTTTAGGGTAGGGTTAGAATAGTTTTTGTGACGTAGGAATTTTGTATTCTGACTTTGTAACTTAAGCCCTGACAAATCGGCAGTGAAACAATTTATTGATTCCCCTCCTTTTGTGTACATTGCAGGATGTCCGCTTTAGTTTTGAGTATTGCTAGCCATCTATCAAAACCCCCTAAGACCGTAGCACCGCCCCTTTCCAGCAGCTGGTGCACACAGCTGCTGGAAAGGGGCCGTTGTGTGTCTGGATGCCACAGGTAGGCAAGAATGGGTTTTTATTTTTTATTTTTTTTAATCCCGGCCACCATGCACTGCTAGGCTCTCTCCATCTCAGTCTTCGTTGCTGCGGTCCTGAAGACCTTCATCCTCCAGACTGGTGCTAGACAAGTCACAGAGGCCCTTCTAAGTGAGAAGGTCACTTTTGCAGACACGTCTATCTTGTACTCTAACCTAGTAACTCGAGAGCTGACAAAGAAAAAAATTTCTGTACGAAAGTTAAACTAAATCTTACTTCATCAAATATATTTAAAATGAAAATAACTCACCAGCAGAAAATACAGAAATCCCACACAGAGAGATCTAACTTTGGATAACCATTCCATGTATTACCCTATAGAGTTTTCTGCATATTTGTACTCTGATTTCACTTGACATCACATCTTGAGGCTGAGTGGTTAAGGCGATGTATTAGAAATCCATCCAATCCACAGGTTCATGTGCTCCAACAACGTTGCTACATGAAATGAAGCTTTCTTGGAGAAAAGAAGGACCTTCTTATAGTTTCCAGAACTGAGAAGTTGTCGTTTGTGTAGAAGTACATGTATTCTGTTGTTGGAGGAGAGAGGCCCTCTTGGAGCTTTTTGGTGAGGGGTTTTTGCCAGGTTCTGTCCAGGTTCCTCACAGTTCACATCACTGAGGTCCTGACTCATCACACTGATGTCCCCACAAAAATGGCTGCACAGCAGCTCTCCTTCTTCTCAGGCTGAGGAGACTCAATAAGAGAGCTGCCATCCATGTAGGGGCTCTTTCATCAGTTCACCAGCCCAGTAGCACACTGGTCCAGCTGCTGTCAGCATCAGGGCCTGGACCAGCAGACTCAGGAACAGATTTATCCCACAGCCCATAAGACGGAACTCTCTCTCTATGCTAATTGTCTGTTAATTGTCCAGTTTTGGAGCTCAGTGGTTGCACTAATCCTGTAGTTGCACATTACTTTTGTGCTTGTTTACCTCTTTATGCTGTTCTTGTTGTGATTAAGTTGGAGCTGAGAAGCGCGGAGGACTCCTGGTACGACAGGATGCATGTGTGATTCATGGAATGATCTGACTGATTCCAGCGTAAAAATGATCAGGTCTTGATAAATGTGGTAGCTGACAACAATCGTCATTAACATGTTAAGCCCTTAAATATTAGAATGAGGAGACCAGCGTTGCCGTGGACGAGCTTACGTGCTGCCCTGACGCTGCGCTGCTGCTCTGCAGGTTCTCCAGTTACCAAAAATGAATTTCTCAGTTGTTATTTTTCAGCTGAATGCAAAATGCTTCCCTAAAAACAGACAAATATATTTATTTTATTGTATTTTAGTTTTTATTCTGTACAGAATATGTGGCTGCCTGTGCTTAATGACTGGTTTGAGGTTTGTTTAATCATTATTTTCAGATTTTGCTGGGCTGCACCACAAATCCACCCTGACTCTAACTTCTGTCCACGATAGTTTCATCTGCTCACGTCCAGATTGATAAATGCTGATCCTTGCATGGAAATGGTGGCGTCCCGTACTTACCTGCACAGCGTCATTACAGGAAACAGGTAGAAGCTTCTGTAGGTAGACCAGCAGTTCGGGCAGCTGTCAGATGGAACTGCTATGTAACAAAAAGAGATGTTAGATCATCTTTTATTTGAGAGTCAGAGGTCTACAGTTTACGACAAAAGCAGTTCCCAATGATGTCTTTTCATTCTCCAGTTTGCTTGGCTCAACATCCCTGTCAGAAAGGGGAATTAGCTCAAATGGTAGAGCGCTCGCTTAGCATGTGAGAGGTAGTGGGATCGATGCCCACATTCTCCACTGAGATGCTTTTCTTTAGATCAGCTCCATCCAGCAGTTTGTCTCACCTTTTAAGTGGTCTGGTTTTCAGCCACTCTTTCATTTTAATGACTCCCCATGTGACCCCAGAATGACAGTCTGATCTGGCCCATCATCAGCATTATCCACATCCTGACTGCCTGGTGGAAAAACCTGCCTTTGAGCCTGTCGGTTTTGGCCCGGAGACTCTGCAGTCTCCTCCCCTATGGCAGCAGGCTGAAGAGACTGTGAGATGGGCGGGTGGCCATCCTGCTCTCCAAGGCTTTCACCCTGGCCTCCCTCAGGGTGGAACATGTCGTCCCTGGGAGGTTTCTGCTTTTAGAAGCTGGTTTTAACAGGTTTAATGTTGTTCTTATGAACATTTATGCTCCAAACGATGGTGCAGAGAGGAAGCTCTTCTTAGAAACAGTCAGCAACAAGCTGCAGAACCACAGGACTTCAGATGACCTGTTTTTAGGAGGTGATTTTAACTGTACTGAAGACGGGGCAGTAACCATGCAGAGCCTCATCCAGCTTCCCAGCAGGCTCTGAGGCAGCTGGTCTTCTGCCACGGCCTGGTGGATGTATGGAGGAGGATGCACGCAGGCTGCCGACAGTACATATGGTCCCACTACAGAGATAACACAGTAATTTTAGCTTGCCTTGACCAGTTTTATTGTTTTAAGCACCATTTTAGCCATTTTAAACTGTCAAATTTTACCAGTTGGGTTTTTCAGATCACTCCCTGGTTGTGTCTTTTTCTTCTTCTTTTCCTTTCGGCTTTTCTTTTCAGGTGTCGCCACAGCAAATCAGTTGCCTCCATCTAACCCTGTCTTCAGCATCCTCTTCTCTCACACCAACTACCTTCATGTCCTCTTTCACTACATCCATAGACTTCCTCTTTGGGGAGGTCAAACCAGCGATCTTCTCTGGCCAGCACACATACCAGAGAAGATCGCTGGTTTGAGAGGGGTGTCAAAGAAGCCATCCATGTCAAGTTGGAACAACCATCTTTAAACAGAGGTGGTGGACTAAGGCACTTTCTGTCACCCACCTACAAGCAGTCCTCCACTCTTTTCGTCAGCATTCCAAACATTCACGCTGTTTGACCAGACCTGGAGACTCATTAACATGTGACCCAACAGACAAAGGGGAAGCACCCCAACCGAAACTAGATGAATGACCCTTCCAACCACCCTGCCAAGGACTCTCAGGTGACCACCCGGGCCATTAACATCCCAAAGGTCCACAGGGCTATATGTTCAAGCTCTGCCCCAGCAAACTTAGAACTGAAGAAGCTCTCTGGAGAGAGGGCCAAACGTTTTCAAGGAAACCTTTCAGTCCAGTTGACACAGAGAGATCTACTTTGGATAACCATGACCTGGATGAGTGAGAATCTACACAGACAGATGAATGGATTAAAAAGTCCCAGCCAGCCCAGACTCACACACTCACACCTGTGGTCAATTTAGACTGATCAGTTCACCTAACCAGCATGTCTTTGGGAGGAAACCAGAGTGCCCGGAGAAAATCCACGCATGCACAGGGAGAACATGCAAATTCTGCACTGAAAGACCAGAGCTGAGATTTGAACCCCAAACTTTCTTGCTGTGAGGCGACAGTGCTAATCACTGCACTACAACAGCCGCTAATTCCATAGAACTCCTTCTGCTACTGGAAAACATCAGTGGGTCAAGTTGTGTCTGATTAAACTGATACCTGTAATCCTGTGGAACCCTTCCATGAGATGTCTGGGCTGGCTGGGACTTTTTAACACTACAAACCTGCTTCACAATCGTCAAAACTAGAGCAAGAGTAACGTTTATGACAGCCTGACGGTTACCTTGGACACATGCGCACCAATATTAGATTAAAAAAAGTCGTTGGCAAAAAGATCATTAAGAAGATAAAAAAACAATCCCAACACAAAGAATTTGCTCCTAACCGAGAGCCATTCCACAACATGAGCGACGTGAGGGCTGAGAATGTTGTTAAATAATCTATCGAGGGTGCAACTAAATCTGTAACGCTCAGAGAAGTTCCCATCAGGGCTTCACCAGACGGCTAATCGGGGCGGATCTTCCTCTCCTGGCAGTCTGCAGGCTTAGAGAGCAGCAGGAAGTCGGACTTATTTGGAATGGTTCATGTTACCGCGGTAACTGAGTCAGCGTTACGGTGAGTTTGCCTGAAATCACAACAAATTAACCCAGAGTTTTAGCTAAACCTGCTTTCTGAAACGGCCCCTGTTCTTCCACACTGCTGTGAAGATCAGTTCTCACCAGAGTTGAAGAGACTCAGCTGACTCTGGGATCAAGGTTCCTTCAAGTCTTCTCACCAGTGGAGACTTGAGATCAGCTTCAAGAAGAACCGTGAGAAGGTTCTGTTGTTTACTCAGACAAACAGACCACTCAGCTCAGGCCTCCTTCATCAGAGTCTCAGAGAAACTCCAAACAGTCTTCATCAGTGGAGAAGAGCCAAAGTCTTCCCACCAGCTTCCTGCTCTGAAGGAAACATCTCAGCTCTTCATCGTGGGCAGTGAGACCAAACTCTGTAGAAACATATTCCTCAGTCAGTAACTAAAGAAATGATCCCTGAAAGTAAAGTCTGGGTTTGCTTTGATCTTTCTCTGGCTGTCATGTCTGCAGATGAGAACTTTGACTCCTGGTGGAGACAATAAACACAAAAGGGTCAAATTTCTTCCGCTTCACAGTTTGGAGCAATAAAACACAACAAAACAATGTTTTTGTCTGAAAATCAGAAACAGCAAGAATACTTTTCTCCTCCTTTTTCTCTCTAGATTTTTCTGCCTTGTGAATCAGATCAGCCTGTGATTGGCTGCTGCTGCTGTCGTGTTGCTGCTGCTAATTTGCATAAAGTTCAGTTTCTCTCATGGTGGATCCATCTCTGTGAGCAACCAGCCAACATTTCCTGAGCTTGCTAACTTCAAACACCTCATAAACCTGATGAGGCAGAGATTCAGCTTTTGGAGAGAAGAAAAGAAGGAACAAAACAAGCGCGACCGTGTTCTTAAACAACCTTTTATCTGTTCAGCCCAGGAAAATGTGAATTGCTGCTGGTGTTTGCTGGAGCTGAGTGGCAGCGGCTGCCTGTGGAGAGTCCTAGCCTGGTGCTGTGATAACTGCTACAACCAGGACTGCAACATTCCAGCACCCACCGGGATCCTGCTGCATCAGGGCCACACGCTGGCCCGGAAGGGTTCTACAGCACAGCTGGAGGACCTGCAGGACGCCACCAGAGTGTGGGTGGGAACCAAAGACCAGGAGAGATTCATGGAGACTGAGCACAGAGGAGCTTGGAGCTATGAGGCCCTGCTGTTGGCCTTTGGCAGCACCAGATGCTGAGAGGGGATCAGCGGAGCAGGTGAACCAGGGGCCTGGAGGCCCCAGAGGGAGGCCCTGCTGCACTGCCTGCAACAGCTGAGGATGCTGTCGGAGCGAGCCTGGACATACCAGGATACCTCCCACTTTCTCCCATCACCAGAGACGATGGGGAGTCCCTCCTTCTTTGTCCCCGGAGGACAGTGACACGTTCAGGTCGGCGTTTCCAACCTTGGATGTTGCTTCGCTGGAGCAGCTGCAAGAAGCAGCTGATTCTTCCACCTCCCAGCTGTGGCAGCCTGCTAAGGTCAGGGGGGAACAACTATGGTGAGCCAGCCAGGAGCTGGAGAGGCACCATGAGGAGAACAGCCTGGTCCCAGCCCCCCCTGGGTCCAGAAGCAGCAGGTGGACACGAGGGAAAGTTTGTATAAGAGAAGAGAGAAGAGAGGCGCAAAGAGCAATATCACACAATAGTAAGAAATCAGGTTAGATCAGCTTTGGATGATTTATATGTTCAATAGTAACACAGCCCAAACAGAGAGGCTAACAATGTTTTCATTCCTGATCTTTAGTTCTGCTTTTCTGGTTAAAGTCTAATGATTTATGCTCCAGCAGATCTGTTCATTTTGGTTGGATTTTGATCTCCTGGACACATTTATTATTTTTGAAGGTGACTGTTAGTAATGATCACGTTTGATTTCAGATCTATAGTATTTTGTATTAGTTCAGTCCAGATGGTTGAAATGTTTTGATATGTTAGCATTACGATATTAGCATTACAATGTCAGCATTACGGTGTTAAAATGAATATGTTAGCATTACAGTGTTAGCTTTGCCAGGTTTGCATTATGTGTTAGCACTGATATAGATAGAATAGAAATGCTCTTTTTTATCCCAGGCTTGGGAAATTCACTAGTTACAGCAGCAACTGTCAACA
>JABWDL010000297.1:0-24580 GCA_015343265.1 Pao palembangensis | reverse complement strand
GCCGGTACCCGTCTGCTGTCTCGGGGGTCCCACAGGCCAAAAAGGCCCCGTACGACTCCTTCTTCAGCTTGACGGCATCCCTCACCAACGGTTGGTAGAGTTTTTATCCAATCATATTTCAGCTAGCTTGTGTTACCAGGTTCTCTGAAATCTGCCTAGGTACCTTCTGAATCAACAGAGCAGGTTTTAGGGTTAGACCGCTCTAAGTGAATGGAAACAGTCAGATCTTGGGACTGCGACACCAAGGCCAGCTGGAAGGTCTTACTCTGAACTGGACAGGACTGGACTGTTCCTGTCCTCTGATTGGATAAGCACACTCGTGAGAGCCGGCACTTGGAACTAACTCCGAGCTCATTTTGGAGATCCAGCTACGGGCAGCTAACGCTTTATTTATTTGTTTTTAACCCAAGATGGCTGAAGGAGAAGAGATCGATTTGGTTGCGAATATACTAGCCACTCCATTTTCAATACGGACCTTTCATGATAAACTGGATCTTGTGAGAAGAGCTAGCTCCACTAGCTAGCTAGCGGCTAGGTTTGTTTTCAAATAAGCAGGCGCTGTGGAGGAGGTCCGTGTTGGTGAGTGCAAGCATTTTATTTTTATTTTTAACATGTATTTTGTCATTTTATTCCGTTGGTATTAAATCAGTGGTAGCGTATTAACAGAATAAGTGGACAAAATTCTAAAAATATCTAAACTTCTAAACATCTGCAATTTATAATGTAAATAACATTACGTGGAGCATTGGCGAATCTGTGAAGTCACTTAAGTCACGAGATGATCAATTGTTTTTCTTTTGCATATTCTCAAAAACAAATGCAAATTATCTGTTTACTTTTATTTTCAATAAATAGTTTGTGCCCCCCCGCGGGTCTGTGTGAGTTGCCACAGAGTTGCAGAGAGACCACAGTCGATTGTGCAGAATAAATCTTGCTCGCTAGTTCTGGTTTCCTGTGAGTTCCTTTGACGAACACGCCCGGACCCCAAATTTGCAACAGCAGTAATCCACTATTAATTGCATTTTTATATCACGTTTGAGTACAAAAGCTTTGTCAGCGGTCTAGACGGTCAGCAGAGTTCATTATTATTATATCTCTGAATATCAAAAAATTCTTCAGTGGTTAAACCACATTGTAAACCAATGTGTGGATACAACAGACAACACACACATGCGAGCACACACGCAAACACAACACAACACAACATAAGAAGTACAAGAAGTAATGGGACAATGCAGCATGAATTGAAAATATAAATGTATTTTAGTATTCAGCTTGTTTGAAAAGGGTTTCCCTGAGAAACACGACAGAATGGTTTCTTGAATTATGTTGAAAAGGCCATATTGGTAGGTCGGTGCTCGCTTACGGCCATGCCACCCTGAGAACGCCCGACCTCATTTGATCGCGGAAACTAAGCAGGGTCGGGCCTGGTTAGTACTTGGATGGGAGACCGCCTGGGAATACCAGGTGCTGTAAGCTTTTTAGACTCAAGAGCGGTCTAGACGGTCAGCAGAGTTCATTATTATTATATCTCTGAATATCAAAAAATTCTTCAGTGATTAAACCACATTGTAAACCAATGTGTGGATACAACAGACAACAAACACATGCGGCACACACGCAAACACAACACAACACAAGAAGTAATTGGACAATGCAGCGTGGATTGAAAATATAAATGTATTGTAGTCTTTAGCTTGTCGGTTTTTTTTGTTTGTTTTTTTTTTACCTGGAGCCGCATGGAGTGGCAACCTGTTACAGCAGCTCCCATCAGGCAGCGTGTGAAACCATTCACTCCACAGTGTCACTCCACAACTGCAAACCCTGCACCCCAATGCTTTCATAACCATCACTGGTGACTTTAACCATGTCACACTGGCTAAAACTCTGCCAACATTCTACCAGTTTGTAAACTGCCCCACGAGAGACAATAGAACAATAGACCTTCTGTATGCAAATGCAAAGGACGCATACAGTGCCAACACCCTTCCCCCACTGGGAAGATCAGATCACAACCTGGTTGTTTTGACACCAAAGTACGTTCCTCTTGTCCAGCGGCAGCCTTCATCCACAAGGACAGTTAGGAGGTGGAATCAGGAGGCCCAGGAGGCACTGCAGGACTGCTTTGAGTCTGACTGGGACGTGCTCTGTGATCCACATGGGGAGGACATCAACAGCATGACTGACTGCATCACGGAATATATCAAATTCTGTGAACACACCACCCTGCCAGCCAGGACTGTACGCTGCTTCCCCAACAATCACCAGTGACCTGAAAGCCCTTCTCAACCAGAAGAAGAAGGCCTTCAGGTCGGGCGACAAGGAGGAGATGAGAAGGATACAGCACGACCTGAAGGCAGAGCTGAGGAGGGCTAAGGACTCCTACAGGAGGAAGCTGGAGGCCAAGCTCCAGCAGAACAACACCAGAGACGTGTGGACTGGGATAAGGGAAATAACTGGCTTCAATGTCAAAGACAGGTGGCCAGTTAACAGTTCGGACAGAGCAAATGAACTGAACTGTTTCTTTAACAGATTTAGTTCACAGCCCTCCACTGTGTCCCCCTCCCCCACACACTCTGGCCACCAAACATCCAGCCACCCTCCTCCTCTACCCTCCCCCCACTCCACCGTGAGCCCCCTGGACCCACCCCCCCCTGCTAACTGTGACTACTGGCCAGGTGAGGAGACAGCTGGAGAGACTTCACCAAGGCAAAGCTGCAGGCCCTGACGGCATCAGCCCTAAGGTACTGAAGACCTGTGCCAGCCAGCTGTCTTCTATCCTGTGCCTCCTCTTCAACCTGAGCCTGACCCAGGAGAAGGTGCCCACACTGTGGAAGACCTCCTTTCTGGTTCCTGTGCCCAAGAAGCCTGGTCCCTGCGACCCCAAAGACTACCGACCAATAGCCCTCACATTTCATGTGATGAAGGTTCTGGAGAGGCTCGTCTTGGCCCACCTTCGTCCGCAGGTAAGATCTTCTCTGGACCCTCTGCAGTTTGCTTACCAGCCCTGTTTGGGGGTTGAGGATGCCGTCATCCACCTGCTACAGAGGGCTCACTCACATCTGGATGGTGCTGGCTGCACAGTGAGAATCACCTTCTTTGCATTCAACACCATCCAGCCACTTTGACTTAGTAACCCAGGAGACCGTGGGTGAGTCAACCATCATCGTCTGCAGCTTCTGTCTGACTACCTGACAGACAGGCCGCAGTTTGTCCGTCTTGGCGCTGCTCTGTCTGATGTGGTGGTGAGTGACGTGGAAGCACCGCAGGGGACTGTGCTGTCTCCATTCCTGTTCACCCTGTACACCTCAGATTTTCAGTACAACTCTGAGTCGGCCCACTTGCAGAAGTTCTCTGCAGTGGTCGGGTGTATCAGTGCTGGACGGGAGGAGGAGTACAGAACACTGGTGAGTGACTTTGTGGAGTGGTCTAAGAGGAACCACCTGCTGCTGAACGTGGCCAAGACCAGGGAGATGGTGATCGACTTCAGGAAGAAGAGGACGGCCACACAGCCCCTGAGCATCCTGGGAGAGGACATCGAGGTGGTGGAGGACTACAAGTACCTGGGCGTGCACATAGACAGCAGACTGAACTGGAAGACCAACACTAATTACTCCTGATCACTTTTCCTAACACCAAGCCATTTTACAATTTCAGAATTGAGGTGAATAGGGGTAGTGTAGGTATAAAGTAATATTACTACGTGACAGAATATATTAATATTTTGGTCATGGGTTTCATACATTTTATGTATTAAAATGTCAAAAGGGTTAAGACTGTGGGATTTACTATGTCTTAGTGTTGCTCATTCAATTCAATTCAATTTTATTTATATAGCACCTTTTACAATAAAATTGTCTCTAGGTGCTTTACAGAGGTAGAAACCCAGAGCCTGAACCCCCAGGTAAGCACAGTGGCAAGGAAAAACTCTCTTTTAACAAGAAGAAACCTTGAGCAGAACCAGGCTTACAAGGAGGAACCATCCTGCTGAAAGTTGGCTGGGTAAAGGAGGAATAAAAGAGGGAGACAGAACAGAGAGAATAAAGAGAAAGAGGGAGAACAGATACAATCATAAAACCAAAGAAATACAAACCAAAGAAATGCTATGCTGCCTGTAGCAGCATAGCTGTGCTAAAAATTGAAGAATAAGAGTCTGATGAGCTTATTCTAGCTGTAGCTGTGAAAACTGACTAAACTAGATCTATCAGCCCTACACACTTTGTTTGAGGCTAGCTGTACGCTTTACTGAACAGAAAGGTTTTAAGTTTGATCTTAAAGGCAGACATGGTGTCTGCCTCTCGGACTCTGGTTGGTAACTGGTTCCATAGTAAAGCTGCCCGACAGCTAAAAGCTCGTCCTCCCAGTCTACTTTGATGAATTCTAGGAACTACAAGTAAACCTGCACGCTGTGATCTGAGGGCTCTTTTAGGAATATACGGAACTATGAGATCCTGCAGGTATGATGGAGATAGTCCACTGAGAGCTTTATATGTTAGAAGGAGAATCTTAAAGTCTATTCTAACTTTCACTGGAAGCCAGTGAAGAGAAGCTAAAACTGGAGAGATATGCTCCCTGCTGCTGGTTCCTGTCAGAACTCTGGCTGCAGTGTTCGGGATCAGCTGCAGGTTTTTAATGGGATAATTTGGACATCCTTACAGTAATGAGTTGCAGTAGTCCAGTCTAGAAGTAACAAAAGCATGGACGAGTCCTTTCCTACCTTCTGGATATTTACCACAAGTCACCAGGATTGCAGGTGGCCCCACCTGCCCATCTCACAGTCTCTTCAGCCTGCTGCCGTCGGGGAAGAGACTGCAGAGTCTCCAGGCCAAAACCAGCAGGCTCAAAGACAGGTTTTTCAACCAGGCAGTGAGGATGTGGGTAATGCCGATGATGGGCGAGCTCAGACCGTCATTTTGAGTGGCAGTTGTTTTGGGGAATCGACGGTTTTGTTTCCAAATCATGACAGAGACAACCAGACCACTTAAAAGTTGAGACAAACTGGATAGAGCTGATCTAAAGAAAAGCACCACACTGGAGAACATGGGCATCGATCCCACCACCTCTCACATGCAAAGCGAGCACTCTGCCATTTGAGCAAACTCCCCTTTCTGACAGGAATGTTGTGCAAAGCAAACTGGAGAATTAAAATACATAAGAACAGTCCCATGTGGTCAGAGTCAGATACAGTTTAACCATTTACCGATGATTAAAATGTAATTGAAAAAAAATCCTGTGGGGAAAAACTTGAAATCAGCTGCTCAATTTCAGTTAATGCCAAAATTGTTAAGAAATGATGTGGAACCGGATCCAAACGCAGGACAGAGCAGACACCACACGAATTGCGACGAACAAGTTTTAATGCCCAACTTAAACAAAATGTGCCTTGCACACGAACCAAAGGCGCTCCGGAGGATATATCTTGAACATAAAACGGATCCCTCTCAACGGGACGAGGCGGCGCAGGAAGGGCCGTAGGAACACGTCAAACCCCGGGCAAGCACGACGACAGCGACTAGAGGAACCTCCGGAGACCACAGGCAACTGATGAGACGATCCGACACCGGTGGCCAGGTGTCGGAGGCTTATATCAGTTGCTGATGGGAGATCAGCAACAGCTGCTCGTCACCCGCTGAGACTGGGTGTGCCCTCTGGTGGAAAAGGCAGAGTAAGACATTTTAGACTTAACACACACCAGCCGAGCCAGCTCCTAACAAAAATGACATCATTCAGAACTGTTTTTTTGATAAACTGTAGACCTCTGACTCTCAAATAAAAGATGATCTAACATCTCTATTTGTTGTTACATAGCAGTTCCATTTGACAACTGCCCAAACTGCTGGTCTACCTACAGAAGTTTCTACCTGTTTCCTGTAATGACGCTGTGCAGGTAAGTACGGGACGCCGCCATTTCCATACAAGGATCAGCATTTATCAATCTGGACATGAGCAGATGATACTATCGTGAATGCAATTCAGAGTCAGTGTGGATTTGCGGTGCAGCCCAGCAAAATCTGAAAATAATGATTAAACAAACCTCAAACCAGTCATTAAGCACAGGCAGCCACATATTCTGTACAGAATAAAAACTAAAATACAATAAAATAATATAAATATATTTGTCTGTTTTTAGGGAAGCATTTTGCATTCAGCTGAAAAATAACAACTGAGAAATTTTTGGTAACTGGAGAACCTGCAGAGCAGCAGCGCAGCGTCAGGGCAGCACGTAAGCTCGTCCACGGCAACGCTGTTCTCCTCATTCTAATATTTAAGGGCTTAACACGTGATCATTTTTACGCTGGGATTGGTCAGATCATTCCATGAATCACACGTGTCCTATCGTACCAGGAGTAATCCGCTCAGATTTGCGCTCGTCAGCTCCAATTTAAACACAACAAGAACAGCATTAAGAGGTAAACAAGCACAAAAGTAATGTGCAACTACAGGATTAGTGCAAGCAGTCAGCTCAGAAACCAGACAATTAACATAGAGAGAGAGTTCAACAGTCTTATGGGCTGTGGGATAACTCTGTTCCTGAGTCAGCCCTGCTGCTGACAACAGCTGGAACAGTGTTACTGGGCTGGTGAGGGTCTGTTGTAATCCCATCATCTTCTTTCGGAACTGATGAAGAGGCCCTGCATGGATGGCAGCTGCCTTATTTAGTCTCCTTAGCCTGAAAAAGAAGAAGAGCTGCTGTGCAGCCATTTTTGTGGGGACATCAGTGTGACAAGTGCCGGTGAGGACCTAAGAGATGTGCACTGTGAGGAACCTGGACAGAACCTGGCAAAAGGCTCTCACCAAAAAGCTCCAAGAGAGCCTGGCTCCTCCAACTACAGAATGTGTGTACCTGTGCACAGACGGCAACTTCTCAGTTCAGGAAACTACAAGAAGATACTTCTTTTCCTCTAAGAAAGCTTAATTTCATGCAGCAACGTTGTTGGCAGGGCTTGAACCTGCGGGGGGAGACCCCAATGGAGTTCTAATACATTGCCTTAACCACTCAGCCACAGATGCAGAAAACTCTTTAGGTTAACACATGGAATGTGATGTTTTTTTTCAATCTGTGAGTTCTTTACATTTTAAATGTATTTGATAAAGTAGGATTTTGTTTAAACTCCACTGAGAACTTTTTTCTCTTTTGTCAGAGCTCGAGTTACTAGGTCAGAGTACAAGATAGATGTGTCTGCAAAAGTGACCTTTTCACTTGATAGCAAGGCCTCTGTGACCTGTCTTCAGAAAAAAAAAAAAAATAACTGACACAATGTCAGGAGTGGGATTTGAACCCACGCCTCCAGGGGAGACTGCGACCTGAACCGCGCCTTAGACATTCTTAGGGTGTCAACGTTCTCGGGCGACAGCCTTCATCAGTTCCATCAGATTGTCTTCAGTCAGCAGTGCATCTACGTTGGCGTCTTCAATATGTTCATCTATTAAAGCGCTCATCTATGTTCCCTATGAGGAGAGGTTACTAGCACTTCACGTGGCCTATGTGTCAGTCGGGGGTGCAGTTTTCGACTATGTGGTGTTTCCCGGAGCCTTGGCACACTGCGTCAGGTGGTACCAGACTTTGCCTTTGCCCTGGAGCTGGACGGCTGTCGATGTTTTAGTGGTCACTCGGTGTGGTCCCGTCCACCTTGGTTCCTGCCACTTCCTTTTTAACACTTTCAGGAGCACCCACTCGTCCTCTGGTCCTGGAGGTGAGTTCCTCTTTGGTTCTCTCGTTTCTTCCTGCATGACCTGAGGAACAAATATTGATACCATTTGGTTAAGCGTTGCAAATGTCATTTTTGGAGTTTTCTGTGGACCCTCCCCTATGGGGCCCCACGGTCGCGGAAAACCCCTTTTGCCAGCGTCTGAGGCAGGGCCGGCAAGGTCCTCGGCCCTGAAGGAGGAGCAGCCGGCGGAGACGTCGTCGGCCCTGGAGAAGGGTGCGGCGGCGACGGCGCTGCTGCCGCTCGGGAAACTGGAGGCGACGGCGGCGCTGCTGCCGCTCGGGAAACTGGCAGGGGCGTTGACGGCGCTGCCCTCGGAGCCGCCGCCCTCGGGACCGGCAGGGGCGTTGACGGCGCTGCCCTCGGAGCCGCCGCCCTCGGGACCGGCGTCGGCGGCGCTGCTCTCGGAACTGGCAGGGGCGTCGGCGGTGCTGCCCTCGGCACGGGCTTCGGCGCTCCCTTCGACGACGCCCTCGGGACAGGCGGAGGTGTAGGCGACGCAGGGACTGACCTCGCTGGAGCAGACACCGGAGCCGAGGCCGTCTGGGTGGGAGCAGGGAGCGGGTCGGGAGGAATCCTTGGATCCACGGGCGAGACGATGGGGCTCCAGGCACACGCGGGGACTGCAGCGTGCTTGCCTGAGCCTGGAGAGGTGCCCGCAGTGTCAAGGCTGGACCACTTATGCCCAGACACTGTGCCGGAAAGACTGGAAGGCACAGTCGGTCTGGGACTCATGAGAAGTGGGGGGGTATCAGCAGGATTCCATGGGCGAAGTGGCTGGGGGGGGGGGTCTGTGGTCGGCTCCAGTGAGAGGCAGAAAAAGGGGGCTGGCTGCCCTCACCATGGCTCCACGGCACCGCTATCGGGTCACCTGTGTGGGCAGGACTCGGCCAGACGTCGGCTTCCACGGCAGTAGGCGCAGCAGAAACCACGGGCGGGAGCGAGAGACTCACCGGCGGGGAACTCACTCTTGTCAGCAATGTCATCCGGGCCTGGTGCCGTCGCTCGTACGCCTCGAGCAGGCAGACCGGGACCTTGCAGCCCAAGCGCGACAGGGAACCGATTGCGTCTGCTGGGTATACAGGTGGCTGGATCATTCTGTTACAGTTTGGGTGGATGTTGACGACCCAAATGCAGACGCAAGGCAGGTTCAGGACTGAAAATACCCCTTTATTGGGTGTACGCGAGAGGACCGGGCAAATTAACTGAAGCTCTGCACAAAAAACCCACAGTGGCAAACGGCACACTGACAGGTACACACAGAGTCCAACAGGATCAAAAAGGCAAAAACACAAAAAGGCAAACAGAGTCAAAAGAACAAACCATCAAACCGTCCGTCCGTCCGTCCGTCCGTCCGTCTGACTGACTGACTGACTGACTGACTGGCAGAAGAACAGGCAAGGTCCATGAGGAAATGAAGCAAAGGAAAAATGATCCAGCAAACACGACCAGCTGGCAGTCTCCTCTTATCTGCCCGCTGATGAGGTGATCAGCCGCAGGTGCGTGGTCCCTGCTGGATCCTGAGGGCCCGCGCCCTCTGCAGGGCAACTCAGGTGATGAAGAGGGCCGGCAAACCGGACCCTGACAATGATACACCTATTCCAGGGTGAGCCGCTAGCATCATGACACATTCACTCCTTGCTAAAGTCATCTTATATGGCCATAACACAGCTTTGCTAACAGTTGAGGGCATGTGAGTACAAGCATAACAATTGGTGTAATTGCTAGCGTGAGCCGTGTAATTTACCTGTTTCCACCATTCATTCAAGACGTAGCCACGCAGAGGTGGAATCTCTTTCTCCTGTTTTGATTGCGTTCATCATAAATGCCAATTTCATCACCTGTAAATGTCAGCGGACCGTGTGGAGACCTGTGTGGTCAGTGCGACTATCTTCAAATAAGTATATGCTCCCATCATACTTACAAAGTACACAAGAATAACAGCACATGTCAAAAAGCACACATTAGCACACAAAAGTTTACAAAGTCGTCATTTTTGTTGTTGACGTTCTCAGTCGATGGCCTCCATCAGATCCGTCATCTCGTCTTCAGTCAGAAGTGCGGTGAGGTCGGTGTCTTCCATCAGTTCGTTTATTAAAGCGCTCATCTATGTTCCCTTGTGAGGAGAGGTTACTAGCACTTCACTCACCATTGTGTTTCTAATATGAGCTATGTGTCAGTCGGGGGTGCAGTTTCCGACTGTGTGGTGTTTCTCGGGGCCTTGGCACACTGCGTCAGATGATACCAGACTTTGCCTTTGCCTTGAAGCTGGACGGCTGTCAACGTTCTGGTGGTCACTCGATGTGGTCCTGTCCACCTTGGTTCCTGCCACTTCCTCTTTAGTACTTTCAGAAGTACCCACTCGTCCTCTGGTCCTGGAGTCGAGTCCCCCTTTGGTTCTCTCGATGCTTCCTGCGTGACCTGAGGAACAAATACTGACACCATTTGGTTAAGCGTTGTAAATGTTATTTTTGGAGTTTTCTGTGGACCCTCCCCTATGGGGCCCCATGGTCCTGGAAACATGTGCCCGTGGTGCAACTCAAACGGAGTGAACCCGGTGCTCCTGTTCACTGTGGACCTTATGGACATTAATGCAATAGGCAAGGCTTCAACCCAATTTAATTTAGTTCCTGCCATGATCTTGGCCAATTTGTTTTTTATCACCCCATCTTTCTACCTTTCCCTGTGACTGGGGATGATACACAGTTCCAAACCGATGTTTGAGACCCATCATTCGTTCTACTCTCTTCAGGTCCTTATTTTTAAAATGAGTCCCATTGTCTAACCGAATTGTTTTAGGGAAACCATGTTGTGGGATGTATCGATCAACTAGACATTTTATCACAGTTTTTGCATCCTCTTTTCCTGTGGGATAGGCCTCCAGCCATCCCGAATATTCATCCACCATTACCAACAAATATCTTTTTCCCAGGGCTCTGACGCCCATATCAGTGAAATCAATTACAATACTTTGTCCCGGACCTTCTGGCACTCTGAACTCTCCTGGTTCTGGTTTTTGTACTGGTCTCACATTGTGTTGTTGACACACTTGGCATGATTTGGCAATAGTATTTTTTAATTCAGGGTTCCAAAAGTTTTTCAACAGCTTTTTCATTTGATTTATGCCATTGTGTGCTGGACCATGAGCTTCGTGGACCAACCAAAGCATAACTTCTCTTGTTACCAACATTTCACCTTGTGGGCCTATCCACATGCCCACCATCTTTCCTGGTTATATTTCTTTTTCTACAAATGTAGCTCCTTTTCTTACCCACCAATCTTGTTCCTGCTTTTGTTCTCCTAATTGAGCTCCAACCCATTCTTTAATTGTCTTTGGTCTTAGATCCTGAATTTCTTCTTCTACCTGAGTTACCATGTTGAGCCCAACCTGGTAACCTGCTGCACCTTTTGCTGCGGCGTCCGCCTCAGCATTTCCTACTGCCTCAAAATTATCTCCTCTTTGATGACCTCTCACCTTCATTACAGCTACGTGTGTCGGCCCTTTAATGGCTTCCACTAATTCTTTTGCCAAGTCTTCATGTTTGAGAGGCTTATCATCTGCAGTTTGAAAGGCTGTTCTCTGCCAGGCTCCCAAATCTCTATGTACAAATCTCTAGATAAGCATATGCTGATTCTGTGAAAATATTTACATCTTTCCCTGCACCGTACCTTAATGCACACAACAAAGCCATCAGCTCCGCCCTTTGAGCTGACGGGGGCACCACTGGCCCTGATTCCACAGTTTGCCAACCCATCCCTTTTGGGTTTGGTCTTACCACCGCATAGGCTGCTTTCAGTCCTCCATCTCTTGCCCTAAAACAACAACCATCCACAAATAGATCTTCAGCATCCTGAATTTCTATTTTCTCTAATCCTTCTCTTAACCTATTGTCTTCGTCTGTTCTTTCCTCTTGGCACTAGCCAAGTTAGCACCTGCGCTTAAACTAGCCAAGCTAGCTCCCGCTCTAGCTAAGAGTCCCCCTGCAGCAGCCAGACCGCTGCTGCACCGGTGAAGTCCGCATCAGCCCCAAGGCCCAATGTGAGGGGTTTTCCTGCACATCCAGAGAGGAAGGGCCTGGTGTTGGAGTGCCTCAAGGAGCCAGAAGGTGAAGAGGCTCCACCCCTCGGCATTCCACAGACTCTGGTGCAGAGAGGCCCAGCGTTTCCCGCAGGCAGGCACCCGGTCACTGCCGACCCACTGTCAGTGGCACCAGGTCTGCAGTTTCCTGGTTCGCCTCACCAGGGTTTCACCTTCCGTCCCATTTGCCTGAAAGGCCTGCCTCCTGGTGAGTCGCCACAGGTCTTCTCTGTCCCAGTGGTGTTCCCCAGAGAGGGTGAGGTCCCTCCAGACCCGTCGCCCGGTGTCAGCAGTCCGATGGGCCCAAGTGTGCTACGCCGGGCCGAGGATTCCCCGACCATGGCGGCCCAAGAAGGAGGACACCTCGAGACCCGGAGGTAGGAGGTGTCTGGAGTAATTCCAGTTCACAGAAGAAGGCTCCTGAGACCAAGAGGTGGGAGGTTCAGACACACACAACGCCAAAGCTGCCGGCTCTGAGGGCGGCGGTCCCGACCCCAGCGCCAACGACCAAGGCGGTCCGGATGACAACACCGACACCCATGGCAGTCTCGACTACAACGACGATGCCCACGACGCCAGCATCCAGGGTTGCGTTTCTTGTGGCAAGTGCTGTAACCCCCGAGATGAAGGCAGCATCCCCTGCAGCCAAGCCTCTGACCACTGCAGCCAAGCCTCTGACCCCTGCAGCAAAGCTTGCGACGTTTGCAGCAAGGGCTGCCGTCCCTGTTGAAGCTAACGCTGCTCCTGAACCCTTGAGCAAGGCTGCCCCTGCTGAAGCTAAAGCTACTCTTGAACCCTTGTGAGTTCTGCACCAGTCCCAGCTAAGCCTCCTGCTATGAAAGTCGAGTCCGATCTGAGGGGCCAGAGGAGTGGTCCAGGTCACCAGGAGAAGAGGAGGCCCCAGCTTCTGAGAACCCGGCAAGTCCACCCTACTGTCCAGAAATCCAGGGTGGGAAGAGTGCGGAGCCTGAGCCAGGAGGGATGAGGCCCTCCGGGCATCAATTTTGGCTCTCTGCTCTGCGTGTTGGGATGTCAGGAGCCGTCCCTTGAGGGATGGGGTTCTGTCACAGCTGCTGCTCTGCTCTGCTCCAGCTCTTGCCCTCCCCTCTCTGTCACACCTGCCCTGCGCTCCTGATCAGTCACACCTCCACCACATTTCTGATGAGCAGCACCAGCTGCTTGTGGGTAATCAGTGCAGCCATATAAGCTGCAGACTCTGAGAGACCTGTTTGCCAGATTGTTGCTCATTTGTGTTTCTGATACAGTTTCTGTGTTTCATTATTTGATTGCCTGTGTTCGACTCTGCTGTATCGGAACTGATCCTGTGTTGTCTCCTGGCAGACCTGTCTGTTGCTTGAGATTGCCTGATCCTCAGTCTGCCTGCCTTGGAATAAAGGACAGTTAATTTCTTCACCATTGTGTCACTCTTGAGTCCCACACCTAAACCCTAACAGTTTATTTTTTTTTTAGAGATCAGCTTGGATTTTATTTTATGCGCTGCATAGATTTACTATGTACGAACACGTGAGAAGTGCACAATTGCAAAAGGGTGCAGTAGCGAGGGAAACAGAATAACAACACAAAAGAGAACAATGCACAGACTGATTATGTACATACGATATAAAAAGTCCTACATGCACACACACACACCTACAACAGCAACCAAAGGTGGAGGGGCCTAGATTGGTGCGGAGCCCCTGCACAGCATTATACTCAGTGGGCCCCTGTGATCACGGCCCAAATGCTGATGAACCTAGGCTGCTTTTTCCAAGGAGGAAAGTTCCAAATAATCCTTTAGTCAGCTTTAGAACACTTTAGTTTCCTTAATTCTAATAAATGAGCATTATTTGTTTAACTGAAAGAAAGGCTACATCTAACAAATGCTGGACTTCTTTGAGGTCACACCTTCTGTCCTACCTCCCAGCAGACAGAGTGCCAAGCATAACTAGGTTTTTGTCAAACAGTGGACACACGTGATCTTTCATTATCCACCAATTGTCAGGCTTCAATGTAGAATCCAAGAGCAACACAGATGTTGAATAAAATCCAGTTTTATTCCAGGCAGAGGATCAGGCAATCTCGTAGTCGAACACAAAACTGGCGAACTAGTTTACCGGGGCCGCAGAACAGAGACAGGTCAATCACAGGCAGAGCCCAAAACCAAAGTCCAATCCGAAAATACAATGCGGGAACGAGCAACATAAATGCACACACGATCCGGCAGTGAGACCTTCAGAAACTGTGCCTTAAATAGGCATGCTGATTGCTGATGAACTAAGGTGTGGATGATTGGTAACTTAGAGCAGGTGTGCACAATCGAGAACACGGGACTGGAGCAGCAGGGAGGGGAGGGCAAGACCGGAGCAGACCAGCAGCTGTGACACCAATATGTTCGCACCTCCGGGCAGTGAATAACAAGTGATCAAGAGTACCAGCCACTCCACACCCACACCAATAGTGGTCAGATACCTTATTGTTCATTTTATTGAGTTTGTGTGGGCTAATGTAGGATCTGAAAAGTATCTTACGCATTTTAAGACATCCTTTGATTGACTCATAATTTTTCAATAATGGTTTTGTTTTTCCTCACAATTGAAAAAATATTAATTAAGTCCAAAACAGTTGCAGGAAGTGTTTCCCCTTACAGTTTTTAGAGGGACAACAGAAACACTTCAGATGCTGTGTTGTGTCGGCGTTAATCTTTCATGGACATCAGGAGAGAGAGAGAGAGAACAGGTGATAACAGGCTCCTAACAGGTGTGGGAGGTGCTGGGAGAAAAGTAATTGTCCCTTCTCTAAGAAACTCAATCTGTTTTTGTTTATTAGCATCCTTGTCATTTAACTCAACTTTGTTGTGTTTTTTCATAACATCTTGTTCAATTTATAGCATAGCATAGGGTTGAGGCACCTCCTATGGTGGATTTACTGTTGTAAATTATTTTGTTAGCTTTTTATTTATGCTGTTTTTAGTAGTACACAAGCACCTTGGTGAAAGTTTAGTAACCGCACGATCCTTTGGGTTCTATACTTCGCTCTGTCGATTTCGCTCCATACAGTTACGCTCACTGCTAGCATGGCTAACTCCACTCCCTCTCCCACTGTTTCTCCTTCTCCGGTGTTCTGCAAAGTGTGTGAAATGTTTAGTTACTCCTCGGCCTCCCTTACTGAGAGTCAAGCGTGTAGAAAGTGTAGCTTATTTATAGCTCTAGAGGCAAGGCTTAGCGAGCTTGATTGAGCTGTCCCCCCGCAGTCCCCCGAGCAGCCGGGTAGTCAGGGTGGTTGGGTGGCAGTTCGAAGGAAGCGTAGCCTGAAACAAAGGCCCGTGGTTCACCATCAAACCGCAAACCGCTTTTCCCCACTCAGTGACGCACCCACTGAGAAACTGACCCTGGTTATGGGTGACTCTATTCTTTGCTAAGTGAAGTCGACACCAGAGACAATAGTTAAATGTATCCCGGGGGCCAGAGCGGGCGACATAGAGGGAAACTTAAAGCAGCTGGTAAACGATAAGGGCAAATACAGAAAAATTATCATTCACATCAGCGTTAACGACGCCCAGCTGCGCCAGTCGGAGCTTACTAGAGTTAATATGGAGTCGGTGTGTAACTTCACCAAAACGATGTCGGACTCCGTAGCGTTCTGTGGTCCCCTCCAGAATCTGGCCAGTGATGACATGTTTAGCCGCATGTCATCACTCCGTCGCTAGTTGTCACTGTGAAAATAACGTGGCCTTCATAGATAATTGGGAGACTTTTTGGGGAAAATCTGGCCTTATTAGCAGAGACCACATTCATCCCACCTGGGCTGATGCAGAGTTCATTATTATTATATCTCTGAATATCAAAAAATTCTTCAGTGGTTAAACCACATTGTAAACCAATGTGTGGATACAACAGACAACACACAAATGCGAGCACAGACGCAAACACAACACAACACAAGAAGTACAACAAGTAATGGGGCAATGCAGCGTGGATTGAAAATATAAATGTATTGTAGTCTTTAGCTTGTTTGAAAAGGGTTTCCCTGAGAGACACGACAGAATGGTTTCTTGAATTGTGTTGAAAAGGCCATACTGGTAGGTTGGCGCTTCCTTACGGCCATACCAACCTGGGAACGCCCGATCTCGTTTGATCTCAGAAGCTAAGCGGGGTCGGGCCTGGTTAGTACTTGGATGGGACACCGCCTGGGAATACCAAGTGCTGTAAGCTTTTTAGACTCATAAGCACGTCCAGCAGAGGGCGCTAGTACTGTTTAGCTGAATACAGTATTTCTTTTAAATGGGCAGTAATCCACTATTAATTGCATTTTTATATCACGTTTGAGTACAAACGCTTTGTCAGCTGTCTACACGGTCAGCAGAGTTCATTATTATTATATCTCTGAATATCAAAAAATTCTTCAGTGGTTAAAACACATTGTAATGGTTTACAATGTGTTTTAACCACTGAAGAATGTGTGGATACAACAGACAACACACACATGCGCGCACACACGCAAACACAACACAACACAACACAAGAAGAACAACAAGTAATGGGACAATGCACCGTGAATAGTAAATCCACGCTGTAAAACTAAAAGTTAATATGGAGAATTATGCTGTGTAAATGAACCGACACACTGTCATAATCACACTCTGGATCTGGTTCTCACCTATGGCCCCCTTGGCGTGAGCACTGCAGGACATGAGAACGATCAGGGAGCGTAAGAAGATAACCTAAATAGTCAGTTTCAGGAGGAACGAACACACACAGCAGGGGAAAAACAGGAAAATATGGAAACGGAGGAACAGGTGGTGAACGGTGAAGGAGGTGAGCGGTTGACCGGTTTTATTGTTTTAAGCACCATTTTAGCATCTTTAAGTGTCTAACTTCGCCAAAATGATGTCGGACTCTGTAGCGTTCTCTGGTCCCCTCCCGAATCTGGCCAGTGATGACATGCCGCATGTCATCGCTCCATCGCTGGTTGTCACGGTGGTGTCCAGAAAACAACGTGGCCTTTATAGATAATTGGGAGACTTTCTGGGGAAAACCTGGCCTTATTAGCAGAGACGGCATTCATCCCACACGGGGTGGTGCAGCTCTTATTTCTAGCAATATAGCAAAGTTCATTGGACAACCAACCTTCTGACAACCCAGGGTCGAGGCCAGGAGGCAGAGTCGCTGTCTTACACGCTTCTCTGCTGCTTCTGTAAAACTGCCGCCCTCCAATAAAAATAACAATAAAACTAAAAACGCTCACAGTAATGCTAAGTTTAATAATACAATAGAAGTAGTGTCAGTACCTCATCCTCCCATAGTTCATCTAGTAAATAAGTCAAGAGGTGTTAATATTAATAACCTTCTAAAAATGCACAGCAGTAAATACTCAGAAACAACTAAAACAGTTAGATGTGGTCTGTTGAACATACGATCTCTACGGTCTAAATCTCTTCTAGTTAATGACTTAATAACAGATCATCTGTCTGATATTTTCTTTCTCACAGAGACTTGGTTGCAGGATGAAGAATATGTTAGTTTAAATGAAGCAACTCCATCTAGTCATATTCCTCGATTCCTATATCATGTTCCTCGAAGTGCAGGCAGAGGAGGTGGAATGGCAGCAATCTACCACTCCAGCCTTCAAGTCAACACCAAACCTAAAGCTACCTGTAGCTCTTTTGAGAGTCTCACTCTCAGCCTCTCTCACCACAACTGGAAGTCAGAAAAGCCAGTTTTATTAGTTGTGGTGTATCGGCCACCTGCAGCTGCTTACACACAGTTCCTGGCTGAGTTTTCAGATTTCCTGTCTAGTTTAGTGGTCAGTACAGATAAAGTCATTATAGTGGCTGATTTTAACATCCATATGGATGATGATACTGACAGTCTTAAGACGGCGTTTAACTCACTGATAGATGCAATAGGTTTCTCTCAGTTAGTAAATGAACCGACGCACTGTCATAATCACACTCTGGATCTGGTTCTCACCTATGGTCTAGAAACTGAGAACCTGGTAGTTGTTCCCCAAAACCCCCTCCTCTCAGACCACTCACTTATAACCTTTGACTTCACTCTAGCAGCCCGAGCAGCACATGACAGGAAGGTTTACTACAGCAGGTGTCTCTCTGAAGATACTAGAGACAGATTTGTAGCTGAAATTGCAGCGGTGCCCCCTCTAGCGCCTCCTACTGGTGCAACAGATCATTCTGATCTAAATGTTACTCCTGCAGATATTGACTGCTTTGTCAATGTCACTGCAGCCACACTGCGTATAGTTTTAGATTCGGTTGCCCCACTGAAGAGAAGGTTCACACACCATAGAAGACTGGCTCCGTGGTATAACACACATATCCGAACTCTTAAGCAGGCATCAAGACGGATGGAGAGGAAGTGGTATTCAGCCAGATGAGCTGATTCCCAAAGCGCCTGGAAAGACAGCTTACTAACATATAAAAAGGCCCTCCGTAAAGCCAGAACAGCTTACTACACTTCATTAATAGATGCAAATAAGAACAACCCGCGTTTTCTGTTTAACACCATAGCCAGGTTGACAAAGAGTCACAGCTCGGTTGAGCCTTCTATTCCTGCAGCTCTTAGCAGTGAAGACTTTATGAGTTTCTTCACCAATAAAATCACTAACATTAGAGAAAAGATCGATCAAGGTCGCTCCATGAAAACTGATGAGCTGCCCTTGTTAGCAACTCCATCTAGTCCTGATCCACCTCTGGACAGCTTCCTGCCCATAGATCTCCCTGAGCTGACCTCCAGCATTAATGGATCTAAACCAACCACATGTCTCCTGGACCCCATCCCAACTAAGCTTTTCAAGGATGTTTTTCCTCTGATTGGGGCGTCAGTATTAGATCAGATCAATCTATCTTTGACTACAGGTTATGTACCTCAGGCGTTTAAAACTGCTGTCATCAGACCTTTACTTAAAAAAACTTCACTTGACCAAGGCGTCTTAGCAAATTATAGACCGATATCCAACCTCCCATTCATCTCTAAGATACTTGAGAGGCTGGTTCTTAGTCAGCTAACCGATCACCTAAACAGGAATAGTCTATTTGAAGTGTTTCAGTCTGGTTTCAGAGCTCATCATAGCACTGAAACAGCACTGATAAAAGTCACTAATGACCTCCTCATGGCATCCGACTGTGGACTTATTTCCGTACTGGTTTTACTGGACCTCAGTGCTGCCTTTCATACTGTAGATCACAGCATTTTATTACAAAGACTACAAAATGAGATTAGGATCACAGGGACAGCTCTAGACTGGTTTAAATCCTATCTATCAGATCGATTTCATTTTGTTCATGTTAATGATGTTTCCTCTGAGTGTACAAAGGTTCATCATGGTGTTCCACAGGGTTCAGTGCTTGGGCCAATCCTGTTCACTCCTTACATGATCCCTCTAAGGAATATTATTCAGAGAAACGGCATAAATTTTCATTGCTATGCCGACGATACGCAGTTGTATTTATCCATGAAATCTGATGAAACAGAGCCAATAGCCAGACTCCAGGCATGTCTCAAAGACATAAAAGACTGGATGACCTCCAATTTCCTTCTTTTAAACTCAGACAAAACGGAAGTCATTGTTCTTGGAGCTAAACATCTGAGGACTAGATTACCAGATAGCGTTCTCTCTTTGGATGGCATTACTTTGTCCTCCAGTACGGCTGCAAGGAACCTGGGAGTTATCTTTCACCAGGATATGTCATTTCTCCCTCATATTAAACAGGTTTCTAGGACCGCCTTCTTTCACCTCCATAATATTGCCAAGATCAAGAGCATCCTGTCACAGAGTGATGTTGAAAAACTCGTCCATGTTTTTGTTACTTCTAGACTGGATTACTGCAACTCATTACTGATTAAAAACCTGCAGCTGATCCAGAACGCTGCAGCCAGAGTTCTGACAGGAGCCAGCTCCAGGGAGCACATCTCTCCAGTTTTAGCTTCTCTTCACTGGCACCAGTGAAATTTAGAATAGACTTTAAGATTCTCCTTCTAACATATAAAGCTCTAAATGGGCCATCATCCATCATACCTGCAGGATCTCATAGTTCCATATATACCTAAAATAACACTCAGATCAGTGCAGGTTTACTTGTAGTTCCTAGAATTCATCATAATAGACTGGGAGGACGAGCTTTTAGCTATCGGGCAGCTTTACTGTGGAACCAGTTACCAACCAGAGTCCGAGAGGCAGACACCACGTCTGCCTTTAAGATCAAACTTAAAACCTTTCTGATCAGTAAAGAATATAGCTAGCCTCAAACAAAGTGTGTAGGGCTGATAGATCCAGTTTAGTCAGTTTTCACAGCTACAGCTAGAACAGGCTCATCAGACTCTTATTCTTCAATTTTTAGCACAGCTATGCTGCCATAGGCTACGCTGCTGGGGACAAACACATGATCCACTGAGCAGTTCCCCACTTCCTCAACACCAACCACTCCCTCACGTCCTCTCCTCCTTTTCTTCTTCTTTCTCCTCCTTTTATTTTCACTGGGATTATCTGGGTCCAGTCTTCCTTGCCGTTCTGTGCGTCTCTCCCCCCTTCTCTCCCTCTCTCTCTCTTTCTGAGCGTGAGCAGAGGCATCTAATGAGCTGAGAGCAAAATTGGAATTTTTCTAAATTCAAAACTTATTATTTTGATCTTTATGGAATTGTTTTGTCAGTATAGTGTGAGTGGGGTGTGGTGGTTAGTTGTGTGTAGTTTTAGTTAGGTTTTTTGAGGTTTTTTTCGGGTTCACCGGTCTGCCCGTGTGTGGCTGGCCGGCGTTCCCTGCACCATGGCAGTGAGCGGCGGGGATCTCTCCCGGTTGTCGCGGAGGCACGGCATCAAAGTGGGTGCCGGGTCGACGCACGCCGTGGAGGAAGTAGCCCTCGCCGTGGGGGAAGTTATCAGGCACGGCTCGATTAAATCCGCGGCCCGGATGAACGGCACGGTAGTCATGTTTGTGGAAAAAGTGGAGCAGGCCAATCTCCTGGTGGAGAGAGGGCTCAGTATTGGAGGAACGTTCGAGGAGGTTCTGCCGCTGAGCCGGCCTGCAACCAAGATAACCCTGTCAAACGTTCCTCCGTTTATTAGCGACGAATTCCTGTGTGCGGAGCTGTCCAGACACGGAAGGATTGTGTCACCGATCAAAAAGGTTCTGTCCGGGTGCAGATCTCCGCTCCTAAAGCACGTAGTCTCCCACCGTAGACAGGTTTATATGATCCTCAACAACCGGGGCAAGGACCTAGAGGTTCGCCTCCGTGTCAGGGTAGAAGGGTTCGACTACGTGCTTTTCGTCTCCTCAGCGGCCATGAAGTGCTTCGGCTGCGGGGAGGAGGGACACATCATTAAAATGTGTCCGCTCCGAGCCGATGCCGGTGCCTCCGCTGAGGAGCGAGGCCGGGATAGCGGAGCCCCGAGCGGGTCCGGGGAGTGGCGCTCCGGGCCGCAGCCGCAGCCTACGACTGCGACGCCCTGTGCTGCATAGCGCCAAGCGGTGGCTACCACCGCGGCTGCGGAAGACGCCGTTGCCGGCGTCCCCCCTGGCGTGAGCACTGCAGGACATGAGAACGATCAGGGAGCGTAAGAAGAGAACCTAAATAGTCAGTTTCAGGAGGAACGAACACACACAGCAGGGGAAAAACAGGAAAATATGGAAACGGAGGAACAGGTGGTGAACGGTGAAGGAGGTGAGCGGTTGACCGGTTTTATTGTTTTAAGCACCATTTTAGCATCTTTAAATTGTGTCGAATTTTATCAGTCGGGTTCTCAGATCACTCCTTGGTTGTGTGCAGTGCTTTTATCAGGAACGTCTCGCCCAAGAGCGCATACTGGCATTTTAACTCGAGTTTAGTGTCTGACCACTGTTTTAAAGAAACTTTGAGGTTTTTATGGTGTGTTTTTAGACAAAGTAAGAATGATTTTACTTGTCTGAGGCAGTGGTGGGAGCATGGGAAGACCCTGATTAAGATGTTGTGTCAGCAGCACGCTCTCAATGTCACTGGTCACATCACCAGATCCATCAAGAATCTGGAGAATGACATAGTGGAATTTGAAAGCCTAAGTGAGTCCACTGGAGATCGAGGGAGCATTGAAGGCCTCAGAACTAAAAAGAAGGCTTTAGCCGACCTGCTGGACATAAAGGTGCAAGGAGCCCTGGTCCGGTCCCGGTTTCAGAACATCAATGACATGGATGCTCCATTTAGCTTCTTTTTCAGCCTGGAGAAGAAGAGTGGGCAGAGGAAGGCCATCCACTCCCTGCTGTCAAACACCGGACAGGAGCTGACGGAGCCAGAACAGATCAGAGCCAGGGCCGTGGAATTCTACTTGGCGTTGTTCCGGAGTGAGTGTGAAGAGACCAACGGACAATTGCAGGAGTTGGGTGACGGACTGCCTCGGGTGTCTGAGGACACCAACTCCAGCCAAGAGCGTCCACTGACCCTGCAGGAGCTGCATGCTGCGCTCCAGACCATGCAGAGCCGGAAAGCTCCGGGCATCGATGGACTGACTGGTGTGAACATCGGCTTGGTCTCATTAGACCAAGAAAAGGCTTTTGGCATGGAGAGGTTCGGCTTCAGCACAGGCTTTATTGCCAGGATCCAGGTGTTGTACAGTGACATTGAGAGCGTGCTGAAGGTCAACGGCAGCCTGTGTGCTCCTTTTAGGGTGCATAGAGGTGTCCGGCAGGGCTGCGCGCTGTCGGGGATGCTCTATGCACTCTCCCTGGAACCCCTCTTACATAGACTGCGTTCAACGGTCCATGGATTGTTTTTACCTGGTTTTACAAAAAGTGTGGTTTTATCTGCTTACGCTGATGACCTAGTGGTTTTTATTAGAGATCAACAAGATGTGGATGCCCTAAGCGACACCACCAGTCGCTTTTCAGCTGTGTCGGCCGCAAGGGTGAACTGGGGAAAGAGTGAGGCCCTTGCAGTTGGCGAGTGGCCTGGAGGACTCCCAGTCCTCCCAGACAGACTAACCTGGAAAGATGATGGTCTGAAGTACTTGGGCATCTACCTAGGGAGTGAGAATATCATGAAAAAGAACTGGGAAGGCTTGACTGAGAAGATAAAAGGAAAACTGGACAAGTGGAGATGGATTCACTCCCACTTGTCCTACAGAGGAAGAGTGCTGGTTTTAAACAATCTGGTAGCCTCTCTGCTCTGGCACCATCTCACGTGTGTGGAGCCACCACCCGGGCTGCTGGCCCAGATTCAGACAGAGATGGTGAACTTTTATTGGGATGGTCTCCACTGAGTCCCACAAGCTGTATTGTTTTTATCTCGCGATGAGGGGGGCCAGGGCCTTGTTCACCTGGCCAGCAGAGCTGCCACCTTCAGGATTCGTTTTATTCAAAGGTTTTTAACGGGACCTTCTGATCTGGTCTGGAGGGAGGTGGCCAAGTGTGTTTTTAGGCAGGTTAATGGTCTGGGACTGGATGAGGCTCTGTTTTAGGTCCTGTGCGTGGCTGAAATGGGCCCACAATGAGTCAACCTCTCTGCACTGGCTACTGAAGGAGCCTTTGGTCTATGGAGGAAGGCTGGACATGAGCTGTG
This sequence comes from Pao palembangensis, assembly GCA_015343265.1. Classification (NCBI taxonomy): domain Eukaryota; kingdom Metazoa; phylum Chordata; class Actinopteri; order Tetraodontiformes; family Tetraodontidae; genus Pao; species Pao palembangensis. The sequence goes on along the minus strand of JABWDL010000297.1, from coordinate 1,256 downwards.
ACGCCCTGCCTGGACTGACGGGGGCACTGAGGCGCTCAGGGGTTGTCACGCTGCAGAAGCTGCTAGAGGCAGCGGGACCCACGCTGAGCAACATCCAGACCCTGAGCGCTGTGCTGGGCATCCGCTCTGCCCGCTGGACCCAAAGAAGCCTGGAACTCTGGAGGCGGAAGCTCTCAGGCAGAGAGAGGAGCCTTCTCCTGAGGTGGTCCAGAGGAGAAGCTCTGCCTCACCCCTGGCTCCGCCTTCCCTGACCTCCAGATGAGCCCTGAGCCCACCCAGCCGAGCGGACTCCTGCAGGGATCCGGTGGCAACGGAGCGCTGAGCTTGCACAGAGCGGATGGACGGACCATCTACTCCACCTGCACCAAGGTGGCCAACACCCGGGACCTGAGCCAGCGTCCCCCCACAGTGTGGACTGCCAGGCTGGGGGGGTCAGCCTCCGCAGTGGAGGACCCTCTACAAACCTCCCCTGAGGAAAAGGACTGGAGACCTGCAGTGGAGGATCCTCCACGGCGCCATCGCCACCAATTCGTTCGCCTCAGTTTTAATCTCTACTGTTGCAAACGGGTGTCCGTTCTGCTGCCTGAGGGAGACGGTCTACCACATGTTCGCTGACTGCAGCAGACTGACCCCTTTTTTTAGCCTTTTAACTGCTGTTTTTAGCACCTTTGGTGTTCAGTTCACGGCCTCTGTTTTTATTGGTGGTTTTAAATATGACAAGAAAACAAAAGCCAGATTTTAAACTTCCTGAGCGGTGAGGCAAAGATGGTGATCTACGTGACCCGAAGGGACAGAATCAAGGCGGAGCCTTCGTGTGAACTGGTCTCCCTGTGGAGGCAGAACGTCCGGGCCAGAATCAGGCTGGAGTTCTGCTTCTACAGGGAGACCAAGAACCTGGAGGCCTTCACCCAGCTATGGGGGTGTGAGGAAGGCCTGTGTAGGGTGACCCGGCAAGAGGAGCTGGTGTTTTTAAATCATTTTGTATAGGTTTTACCTGGTTTCAGCCTTTTATGATACTTGTTTAAACATGTAATCCTTTTTATCATCTTTTAATTATTTATTAGACGATAATTTGTAAATAAAGTGTGTTTTTAAAAGTCAATGTCTCTCTCTCTTTCTCTCTCTCTCTCTCTCTTTGCAGGTCTTCCGTCTCCAGGCCTTCGTGCTGTACGGACCTCGGCCTCTGGCAAACTCAGGGTCCGCTGTCGGCACCTGCCTATACTGTTCATCTCTTTATAACAACCTGCTATGCTGTA
>JABWDL010003210.1:0-12015 GCA_015343265.1 Pao palembangensis | reverse complement strand
GCCCTAATCCAACTAGAGGAGGAAAAACAAAGGTTTGTATATTTGTCTGCACTTAGAGGAATTTTCCTTCAAATACGCTTACACGAGGCCATGCTTATTTCTTTTTGAAATTCTCAACCCAGTAGAAATGAAGACACTCATAAACTGATGTGATGGCAATGTCTGATTGATGTCTTAAAGTCTATTCAAATGGATAACATTTACTGAAATTATCCAACTAGCATATTTATAACTAACTTCACTGGGCAGTTTAAACAAACTGTATTCTGGGAATTGTGTCGTGCGTGTACACCAAATGCAGCTTTAATAATTCCAACAACATTAGTCAAAAAGCAGAGGTGGAAATCATGTTGGATGTGTGCTGTCTGCTGTAGAACTTGCACATGCTGTATGGTTTTCTAAATTACTGATACATGATGTGTGTGCGTTTAGGTCCATCAGTCTAGCTGACAGAAATAATGTCCTGCATGAAGAGCTCAGCCAATCAGAGCAGGTCATCCTGTGCCTAAGGGAAGATCTCAAAAAACTGACATTTGATTGGGCGACAGTCATGAAGGAGATGGGCCAAAGAAAATCAGAGGTTTGTTTTTCCTGCACCTTCTTTTTTTTGTTAACCACTTTTAGACTTCATCTGTATGTTTTTAGCATTATTTAGGTCTTGTGGATGAGCAGCAGTCTCCGTTTTTGTCAGTTTGGAGGTCTGTCGTTGCTCTGAAGCAGCATTGCCAAAGATTGAAAACTTCCATCGACAGGTACATCCAACATTTCTACATCAAAGGTTTTCAGTAGCTAGCAGCAGTTGGAAACTTCCAGCTAAACTCTTCCTTGTGATTTGCTACATCGTATAAGTTCCAACACCTTATGAAGCCTTAGTCTCTTTGTGAACATCAGTGCATGTTGTTTACTCACTTTACAAGCAAATTTGGTCTTGTGGCACATAGTCCCGCCTCCTGTTACCCAAACATGGATAAATCAAAAGCCAATGGCTAAAATGAACAAGAACATCCCATCATACTTGGCTGTTAAATGTTATCAGTGTCTGACTCTCTGATTTGTGTTGACTTGTGAAGTACCTCTGAACATGTCTGTGTAGATTCTCACTCATCCAGGTCATAGTTATCCAAAATAGATCTCTCTGTGTCAACTGGACTGAAAGGTTTCTTTGAAAACGTTTCACCCTCTCTCCAGAGAGCTTCTTCAGTTCTAAGTTTGCTGGGGCAGAGCTTGAACATCTAGCCCTGTGGACCATTGGCATGTTAATGGCCCGGGTGGTCACCTGAGAGTCCTTGGCAGGGTGGTTGGCAGGGTCGTTCACCTAGTTTTGGTTGGGGTGCTTCCCCTTTGTCTGTTGGGTCACATGTTAATGAGTCACCAGGTCTGGTCAAACGGCGTGAATGTTTGGAATGCTGACGAAAAGAGTGGAGAACTGCATTGTACGTGGGTGACAGAAAGTGCCTTAGTCCACCACCTCTGTTTAAAGATGGTTTTTCCAACTTGACGTGGATGGCTTCCTTGACACCCCTCTCAAACCAGCGATCTTCTCTGGCCAGCACACGTACTTGACTGTCCTCAAAGGAGTGTCCGCTTTCTTTTAGGTGTAGGTGTCCTGCTGAGTCCTGTCCTGAAGAAGTGGCACGTCTGTATTGGGCCATTCGTTTATAGAGGGGCTGTTTGGTTTCTCCAATGTACAGTTCCTTGCATTCCTCCTGGCACTGTACAGCATAGACAACATTGCTTTGTTTGTGTCTTGGTGTCTTGTCTTTTGGGTGGACCAGTTTCTGTGTGAGTGTGTTGGAGGGTTTGAACTGTACTGGAATGTCATGTTTTTGGAAGATTCTCCTGAATTTTTCTGAAACTCCAGACAGGTAGGGGATAGAAATGCTGTGACGTTTATTTCTTTCCTCTTCTTTGCTGGGGTCTAGTTTTTTGGAGGTCTTTGTGAAGGCCCAGTCAGGGTAACCACATGTTTTGAGTGCTGTTTTTAGATGTTCCTGTTCTTTCTTCTTCCCCTGGGTTGTGGTGGGTACTTCTTTGGCCCTATGTTGTAGGGTTTTGATAACACCAAGTTTATGTTCCAGTGGGTGGTGTGAGTCAAAAAGAAGGTACTGATCTGTGTGGGTGGGTTTTCTGTAGATCTCAATGCTAAGGTTTCTGTCCTCCTTGATCTTGACTGCACAGTCCAAGAAGGCCAGACTGTCTTCTTTTACGTCCTCTCTGGTGAATCTGACATAATCATCTGCGTTATTCAGGTGGGTTGAGAACGCTTCCAATTCTTTTGTTTGAATCTTGACCCAGGTGTCGTCAACATATCTGAACCAGTGGCTTGGGACGGTTCCTGTGAAAGACAACAGGGCTCTGTTTTCAACCTCCTCCATGTAGAGATTGGCAACTATGGGAGACACTGGTGAACCCATGGCACAACCATGTTTCTGCCTGTAGAAGCCCTCTCTGTATTGAAAGTAGGTGGTGTTCAAACAGTGGTCCAGCATGGTGCAGATTTGGGTTGGTGTTAAGGCTGTTCTCTCTGGAAGGCTGTTGTCCAATAGAAGGCGCTTGTGGATGGTCGCTGTTGCCTCAGTGGTAGGGATACACGTGAAGAGGGAAATGACATCGTAGGATACCATGGTCTCCTCAGGTTGTAGTTTGAGACGACTGACCTTTTTAGCAAAATCCTGGGAGTTACTGATGTGGTGTGGGATGTTGCCAACCATGGGAGCCAAGATGGAGGCCAAGTATTTTGAAATGTTGTATGTGACAGAATTGATGCTACTAACTATTGGTCTGAGAGGGGTCCCTTGTTTATGAATCTTGGGTAATCCATAGATGCAAGGTATGGCTTCTCCTGGATATAAACGGTAGTATTGTGGTCTGTCAATGGCTTGTTCCTTTTCCAGTTTCTGGAGAAGATCTGTTACCTTCTTCTTGTATGAGCTGGTCCGTTTGAGTTTCTCGTATGTGTTAGTGTCGCTCAGGAGGTTGAGTATTTTGGTGTCGTAATCTGTGGTGTTGAGAACAACTGTGCATCTACCTTTGTCAGCTGGTAAAATGGTGATGTCCTTGTCTTTTGCTAATGATGCAAGGGCTCTTTTTTCTTCCATGGCTCTTTTTTCTTCCTCTGAACATCTCCACAGAAATGCTCAACATTGGTGCTCTCCTGTGTTTCAGGGATCTTTGGAAATTAAGAGCAGAGTTTTTTGGTATCTCCTCATCTATCCTGTCCAGCTGTGTCTCTGCCTCCTATTCCCTGGGACTTGGACAGTTACCCAGTAAAAAGCTCTCTGCTACCCTCCTTCCCGTCATTCCATCTTCCTCGACTCTCCTCTCCTGCAACCTCAACTTATCTCCTCCAGACACCTCCTCAGGTGTGCATCCTCTCCTTACCTCTTCACTGGGAAGGGTGGCAGCTGGAGAGCTGGAGCAACATGAGGAGGAGAATGAAATTGTGGAAAGCAAGGGGGAGGAGCTACAGGACCAGATGAAACAACACCAAATCTTAGAGTTAAAGCATCTTCACGAGGAGGCAGTTTTTCAGCTCCATGAGCGGTGAAATCTTTATTGTCTATGTTACTAGTAAGCTAATCTGTTAACTGCAGTTGGGACCCCTAACCCTAGCCTCTCTTTCATTCTGTCAGTATCTCGGAGCTGAGTGTTGAAAAGGAGCAACAGGCAGAGAGACACAGTGAGACAGAGAGACAACTGCTGTCCGTCAGCCAGGCCATCGTTAAACTGGTGACTGCTTCTCTTATTCACTTAGAATACTCATTACACTGTTAACTTGTACTCTTCCTTTTGTTTTGATCCTGACCTTACGTTTGATTTTCTGCATGTCTTACCTTTAATTCATTGACATGTAAAAGCTGAGTGTGGTTCTGCAGTGAGGTCTGTTCTGCTTCTGACAGTCGAGGATCCTCAAAAGCAACAGCAAGTCCAGGAACGTTTGCTTCTCTGATGGCTTCTTTAGACCTGATCTGTCAGGGATGCTCTCAGTTCTTTCTCATTCTGAGAGTGCCTTGCAAAGGATGCATGAGGAATTACAGGTCAGTGCCTCCAGACTGGAGCTTTTCATACACTGATGTCATTGGTGTCTTCATCTGTGTGTGTGTGTGTGTGTGTGTGTGTGTGTCAGAGGGTGGAGCTGACAGCACGACAACTCACTGAGGAAAAATCAGCATTAGAGCTTTGTTTGAAACAACTGGAAGCCGACAAGGAGCAGCTGTGCACAGATGCACAACATACACAGAAAGAGCTCACACACACTCTGGACCTGTTAAACAGGTACAAACACACACACACATACACACTGGACCTGTTAAATAGGTACACACACTCTGGACCTGTTAAACAGGTACAAACACACACACATCGACTTTTCATCTAATCTTTTTTGGCAGTGGTGGTGTCGTCGTTTTATGTTTTATTTGACTGCTGTGATGAAAACCCTGCTGCATAAACACATCTAATCAGCAAATATATCAGTAATATATAGAACTATGTTATTTTCAAAGATGTTGTTGAACTTTTCAGTGAGCGTGACACATCGTCATCCCTGCGTTAGCAGATGGAGGAGGTCCTCCAGCAGCAGAAAGAGCTCAAAAGAGAGATGGACAGAATGAAGACGGAAAGAGCCAGGCAAGATGAGAGAAAAAGCCAGCTGGAAATGCAAATACAGAAACGGTAACACCTGTGCAGCAACCATTCATGTTCAGTCATTTAGTCTTTTGCAACTTACAGCAGACCTTAAAACAAGCGAACGATTGGGCCAAAGTGTTGCCCTGATTATTTAAAGCTTGTTTGGTTTGGCAAACACTGATGTGGTGAATATGGTTTAAGATTGTCAGACTGCTTTGTTTACCAGATAAGAACTATTTTACAGTTAAAACTGTTTATTTTTTCCAGAACTGAGACTGAAATGCTGGAGAATGTCCAACTGACTGAAAGAGAAACTCTTCATTGTTTGGAGATCCAGAATCTTAAGGTAACGTTGAAGTATTCTGTTAATGCTTAGCAAAGAGTAACTGGACTGTTCCAAGCTATCATCCGAGGGGCTTCCGGTGAACCGAACCGAAGACATCTCTCCGATAATAGTGTCTTTGAACAGTCAAGTTTACCATCAAACTTTAGAGGAATATTATGACCTGGATGAATGAAAACCTACATGAAGATACAAGTTATTGTTTGAATTGATTTGTTCATCATATTGTTCAGTCATTTGTTCAATCATTTATCTTTAATTGCCAAGCATATCAATTCCTTTAGTCTGTAGTTAATATTTTTCTGCAGGCTGCATTGGAGAGGCAGCAGTTTGACATGCACAGAACAGAAGAAGAGGCTGCTGATGTTCGAAATGCCCTCCAGAAGGTGCAGAATTCTCTAACTCGATGCCTTGGAGGCTGTAAGGAGAACATTCTAAGAAAATCTGTCTATCCCTTTCTCTGCTGTATTTTTGTGGTCTTCTCCCAGTCCAGGAAGTGTGTGTTGGATCTCTCATCGTCAGAGAGTGTGTTGAGATACGAACTGATAGAGGGACAAAACTGTCTGGACCAAATGGCTGCCATTAACGCTGCATTGTTGTTGGACAAGAGCGAACTAAAGAGACAACTGCTGGAGGTTCACGCTTCACTTTTCCTTAGTAGCCGTATCTCTTGCACTGTATAACCTGTTTTTGGTTTTGATTCCAGACAGAACATGAACTGTTGGACAGCCAGGCGCAGCTTGAATTGCTGAGGTCAGAGGTCACCTGTTTGCAGACAGATGTCAAAAACCTGAACCAGGACTGCAGCGAGCTCAGGTCATTGTGATGCAATAAAGGAATGTATGAACCTGAACCAAGGGCTTGTAAGCCTGACTCCCTGTCTGCAGAGCTCATCTGTATGATCCAAAAACAGATGTACAAGCTTACTGTCTTTTTATAAACCTAAATCTTGTTCTGTCCTACATTTTAATGTTATACAGAGCACACACACAAAGTGAGAGCAACGTCAATCCACCAGCTCAGAGAAAAAAGAGAGGAGATGGAGGGAATAATGGAAGAGAAAGAAAAGCTACTGGAGGCTGGCGATGATGAGAGAGAGAGGGAAAGTCAGCTGGAAGAGGTGAAAGGTGGTGAGCAACAGCGATGTCAAGGTGACCATATATACCTGTCTACTGCACTCTGTGTGGATTTAGGTGTCCCTCCCAACACGTCAAAGTATATGGACAACTGATGGATGTCTGTGCAGCAGCTCCACATGATGACAAAAGAGAGGAAGAAGCAAGATGGACAGGAAGAAGAGTACCAGAGAGAGAACCAGAGAGCAAAGGAGGAGCGCACAATCTGAAAAAGTACAACAAGCACTTTGAGGAGGAGCCCAGGAGTCAGGTAACACACACACACACACACACACACACACACACACACACACACACACACACCAGAATGCCTAACTGTATTGGCGGTGCCCTTGTGCTCAGAATGTTCTCTCTATAGTCTGCATGTGGAAATATCTTGAAGATTACATGAAACATTTTTCCTGTGCTACTGTGAAGGATTTTCTGTAACTACTGTATCTACGGTATGTGGTAGTGAAGGGACTAACAATGTAGTCTATACAGATGGCAATGTAAACTGACCTGCACACACCAGCTGCTATTTCCTGTTTGCCAGGTCTTTGTTGTTGCCTCCAGCAGCAACTCTCTGAGCAAATAAGTATCAGCTGTCTGAAATGGAGGTGACAGAATTCATATGGAGCAGACACGTTCACACCCTGCAAGAAGCCAAACAGACTTACAAGGTGGGATTTTTGCTTTGTTTATTGGGGGTTATCAGTCCTCACCCCCACTCAGCCAGCCAGCCACCACTCACCCCAGTCAATATTGTTCAGTGGTATTTACCTGTCCAGGTGTATTGTTGCCTCTCACCTGGTGATGGTGTACCTGTCGACGTGGCAGCATAGATGAGTTTCATGCGGCATGCACGAGTTTTGCCACACTTTAAGAAAGTTTCTGATATTGAAGCAGTTTGGTTTGTGAACAAAGACTGAGTTAAGTTGTACTATTGAAATAATTATGTGTACTTTGTTATTTGCAGGGGAGATGGAGTGTCTGAGAGGTGAACTTGAAGAAGAAACTTGTAAGAGGAAGGGGGAAAATGAGCACAGACAGAGGAGTGAGGAAGAGAAGGGTGTGCTCTTTGAGGAGAAGCAGAGACTGCAAGAGCAGTTAGAGGAACTAAGGAGGAGGGGGAGACAAGAAGAAGACGAAAGCAGCAAGGACAGGGAGAAATGGAAGAAGGAGCAGGAGGTGCTGAATGAGGCGCTGGGAATGAGAAATGAACAATTGGCATCTCTGAGAAGACACATTGAGGGACAGACTAAAGAAAGAGACGCAATAGAAAGAGACATGGCCAAGTTGATTAACGTGGTAAAGAGGACAGGAGAGATTAAGCAGATGCACAAGGCAGAGACAGAGATGGACAGATGGAAGAGAATGGTGGAGGTGGTGCAGGAAGAGATCAACAATCTGAGAGCTGAAACTTCCACATTAACAGAGGAGAGAGACAAACAAAATAGACTCAGAGAGGAAGTACAAAAGGAATGCAAGGAAACCATGAGAAGAAAGGAAGAGGAGCTGAAGAAACTAAGAGAGGTTTGAGGTTTTACCAAACAACTTTATTCACAGATCACAATAAACACATAAGTCAGTCACTTAAAACATTGGAAAATTGCAAATTGTCATCAGCAACAGAGCACAAAACATCCTGACAACACCAGGTATCAATAAAAGCTTGCAGGTCATGTGACAGTCTACAAAAACCGAACTCGAGCCTCAGCCTACACCTGACATTGCAGCGCCACACTGAGGCTGCGTCCTGACCTGCACGCCCCTCAACCCTGTTCCTCCGCGACACATAGATGGCCAGCTTAGCCATGCCAGAAACAAAGTTGAGGAGCTGCCACTTCTTCTGACCTGCTCTCCTGTACCCAGCACCATAAATGAACACCTTCTCATCAAAGGGGACATCAAATGAGGCAAACACATCTGCTAGAAGAGCGAGGAAACCCGTGAGCCTCCCACACTCGCTGAACAAATGAAAAACCGTCTCAGGGCGACCACAGATGGTCCAGAATCAAAGAGACGTGGACATTTTATCTGCTTTAACAGACTCTTTTAATGTTCTGTCTTCTGCGAGGGTGAACTGGAGAAAAAGTGAGGCCCTCGCTGTCGGTCAGTGGTGTGGCGATCCCCCGGTCCTGCCCCAGAATCTGTGCTGGAAGAGGGACGGTTTTAAATACCTGGGAGTCTTCCTGGGGGATGAAGGCACAGAGAAGAGGAATTGGGGGGACGTCCTGGCCAGAATAGAGGGAAAGTTGCAGAAGTGGAGATGGTTGCTCCCCCAGATGTCCTACAGGGGGCGCGTCCTGGTGGTGAATAACCTTGCGGCCTCTTTGTTGTGGCATCGGCTGGCGTGTCTGGAGCCGCCGCCGGGGCTGCTGGATCAGATCCAGGCGAAACTGGTGGACTTCTTCTGGGACAACAGACACTGGGTTCCGCAGGGGGTTTTGTCTTTGCCGAGGGGGGAGGGGGGGGCAGGGCCTCGTCCACCTGGCCAGCAGGGCTGCCACTTTCAGGTTACAATTTGTTCAGAGGTTTTTGACGGGTCCGGTGGATCTGGTGTGGAGAGAGCTGGCCGGCTGTGTGTTCGGGTGGCCTGGGCCTGGATGCTGCTCTGTTTCTACTAGATTCTAAATTTCTAAATTTAAATGGGGTGCCTCCTTTTTATCAGGGTGTTCTCAGGTCGTGGGCCCTGTTTAAGGGCAGTTCAAGGAAAAGCTTGACCTCTCTGTTCTGGCTTTTGAATGAACCCGTCGTTTACGGTGCCAGACTGGACGTTTCCTGCGAGGCCATGCCGGGTTTGGAACCGGTGCTGCTTCGCTCCAGGACTTTCCAACTGAAGCAGGTGGTCGACGCAGCTGGGCCGGCGCTGGCGGATGCCGGGGCGCTGGGGTCGCTGCTGGGGGTCCGGTCCACCAGGATGCTGCAGAGGACTCTGGCGCTGTGGAGGCAGAGGCTGACTGCTGGAGAGAGGATTCTCCTGGCTGCGTACGGCAGAGGGACTGATTCCAACCCGGAGGACCCTTTTCCGGATCTACGTCTGACTCCTCAGCTTGGCGACGTCTCCGGCCCGCTGCTGGGGAACGCCCGAGAACTGGACCTCCGCACGGGCGACAAAAAGACCATGTACTTCAGCTGCGTGAGAGTGCTCTGCAGGAGACGCCTGAGCAACAGGCCGCCATCTGTGTGGAGCAGCAGGCTGGGTGGAGCCCAGGTGATGCCATGCTGGAGGGTCCTCTACAAACCCCCGATCCAGAAGAGGACTGCTGACCTCCAATGGAGGATTCTACATGGTGCCGTTGCTTGTAACTCTGTGGTGTGTGTTTTAAACCACGCTGTGTCGGACGCCTGCCAGAACGACGTCATCAGCGTAGGCGGATACAACAATGTTTTTATGAAAACCAGGAAAAGCCAAACCAGCAATGCTGGAGCGGATCTTACAGAGGAGGGGTTCGAGGGAGAGCGCATAGAGCATCCCGGACAGGGCGCAGCCCTGTCTTACACCTCTACACGCCCTGAAGGGAGCACACAGACTGCCGTTAAACTTCAGAATAGACTCAATGCCTCCGTACAACGCCTGGATCTTGGCAACAACGCCCATGCGGAACCCAAACTTCTCCATGGTTTTCCACAGGAAGCGGTGCTCAACACGGTCAAAGGCCTTTTCCTGATCCAGTGAAATCAGACCAGCGCCGAGGCCCAAAAGGTTGGAGACCTTCCAAACATCCCGAATCAGGTGGATGTTGTCCACCATGGACCGGCCAGGCACGCAGTAGGTCTGGTCACGGTGGATGACCTCCTCCATCGCCCCCCTCAGCCTGGTAGCCAACACCTTGGACAAGATCTTATAGTCGGTGCAGAGGAGGGACACGGGGCGCCAGTTCCTCATGTCCTGCAGGCTGCCCTTCTTCGGCAGGAGGGCTACGACGGCCCTGCGGCAGGACAGAGGCAGAGAACCTGAAACCAGACTCTCATTGAAAACAGCTAAGAGGGCAGGTGCTAAAACGTCCCAGAAGGCTTTATAGAACTTAACCGTAAGGCCGTCGACGCCAGGAGCCCGCCGACCCTGCATCTTCTGCAGGGCGGCGTGCAGCTCCGGCCCCGAAAGCGGCCCGTCCAGCCGGTCATTCATCGCCTCCGAGACCTGAGGAAGCCCGCCACAGAACTCCTCAAACAGCTCCTCCCTCTCCACGTACTCACTTGAGAACAGGGAAGAATAAAAAGCAGTAGCACGCTGCCGGAGCTGGCCAGGCTCAGTCAGCTCCTGCCCCGTGTCAGAAAGCAGCAAGTGAATAAGTTTCCTCTGATCGTATCACTTCTCCAGGCCGAAGAAGAAGCTAGAAGGGGCATCCATCTCCGCGATGTTCTGGACCCGTGACCGGACCAGTGCACCCTGCACCTTGGTTCCCAGCAGGTCCCTCAAAGCTAGTCTTTTGGACTTGAGGCCTTCAATATACCCCTGATTGGTCGTGGACGCACTCAGTGTCTCCAAGTCCACAATCTCGCTCTCCAACTCTGCAATAGATCTGCAGGCGTCACGTGTGACATTGAGAGTAAACTGCTGGCACAGGAGCTTGATTTCTGTCTTCCCATGGTCCCACCACTGCCTAGGACACGTAAAATCGGGTTTCCTGAGCCTAAACCGAGTCCAAAAGTGGACCAGAGCCTCCCTAAAACCTCCGTCAGAGGTCAGAGCAGAATTAAAATGCCAGTAAGCGCTCTTCGGTAAAACATTCTGGATGTAAATATGACATAAAACCAACGAATGGTCAGTAAAACCGGCTGGCGTGATGCTGCAGCTCTTAAGAGCATTAAAATGGTGCTTGAAACAGTAAAACCGGTCAAGCCTGGCCATAGAAACCCTGTCCTGACCCACACGGGACCAGGTATACTGACGGCAGTCTGTGTGCATCCTCCTCCACACATCCACGAGGCCATGGGAGCGGACCAGCTGCCCCAGAGCGTGCATGGATCCTGGATGAGGCTCCTGGATGAGGCCAGTGGGGTGGCACCCACCAGGCGGGCCCCCCAGCTGCTGCCGCAGACGCCGTGGCAACCCCCGCCGAAACGGGGCGGTACGGGCAAGCCCTGACGAGGTGCCCCTCCTCCCCACAGCCAAAACACTTCAGCACGGCGGAGGTGGCAAACAGCTGGTAGTCAAAGCCATCCACCCGCACCGTGAAGCGATAGTCAAACTCCTCCGCCGGATTATTCAGGATCATTAACACTCGTCTACGATGAGACACAACGTGTTTCAGTAACGGTGATTTACACCCGGCCAGAACGTTCGTAATCGGAGAGACCACTTTGCCATGACGAGAAAGGTTTTCAACTAGAAGCTCATTGCGGATGAACGGCGGCACGTTCGACAACGTGACCCGCGTTGCGGGGTGCGTCAGCGGCTTGTTTGTGCTGGTGATGCCGCTGACGCTGATCCCTGTCTCCACCAGCTTGTTCGCGTGCTCCGCGTTGTCCAAAAACACCATCACCGCCCTGTTCATGCGGGCAGCAGATCTAACGGCACCGTGGCCGACGATCTGGTCCGCGGCCAGCGCCACCTCCTCCACGGAGCCGGCGCCCACCTTGACGCCATGCTTCCGCGACAGCCCGAAGAGGTCGACAGCCGCCATGGCGGCTCCTGAGCAGCACTCCCGGCAGACAAAAACGATCGCCAAAAACTGCACAGAACACCCACCAACTTTAGTCAAACTACACCAAAGTAAACACCACCACCAATATAACCCACCACCAACAGATCGTGACCAAAATAAAAACCTAAACGCGAAAAAAAGAGCCTACAAAACGCCCCGCACTCTCCTAGCTGCTAACACGATCACGATCAAAGCTAAGAGAAGAACTAAGTGGAGCAGAGGAGGATGTGAAGAGGTTGAAGGAGGTGGTGGTGGAAATGGAGCTACTGAGGGC
>JABWDL010003205.1:922-11270 GCA_015343265.1 Pao palembangensis | reverse complement strand
ATGAGCTGAGAGAGAAGACAAACATGAGGAAAGAAGATGTTTAACAGAGAAAGATGCTAGATCTCATCTATTGTCCATCCATCCATCTTCCTCCGCTTATCCGGGGTCGGGTCGCGGGGGCAGCAGCCTAAGCAGGGAATCCCAGACTTCCCTCTCCCCAGCTACTTCGTCCAGCTCTTCCAGGGGGATCCCGAGATGTTCCCAGGCCAGCCGAGAGACATAGTCCCTCCAGCCTGTCCTGGGTCTTCCCGGGGGCCTCCTACCGGAAGGACGTGCCCTGAACACCTCACCAGGGAGGCGTCCGGGAGGCATCCTCACTAGGTGCCCAAGCCACCTCATCTGACTCCTCTCAATGCGGAGGAGCAGCGGCTCTACTCCGAGCTCCTCCCGGATGGCAGAGCTTCTCACCCTATCTCTAAGGGAGAGCCCAGCCACCCTGCGGAGGAAACTCATTTCGGCCGCTTGTACCCGCGATCTCGTTCTTTTGGTCCTAAAGCTCATGACCATAGGTGAGGGTAGGAACGAATATCGACCGGTAAATTGAGAGCTTCGCCTTTCGGCTCAGCTCTCTCTTCACCACAACGGAACGGTGCAGAGTCCGCATTACTGCAGACGCCGCACCGATCCGCCTGTCGATCTCCCGCTCCATTCTTCCCTCACTCGTGAACAAGACCCCGAGGTACTTAAACTCCTCCACTTGGGGGAGGGTCTCCTCCCCGACCTAGAGAAGGCACTCCACCTTTTTCCGGCTGAGGACCATGGCCTCAGATTTGGAGGAGCTGATTTTCATCCCGGCCGCTTCACACTCGGTTGCGAACCGATCCAGCGAGAGTTGAAGGTCACGGGCTGATGAAGCCAACAGGACCACATCATCTGCAAAAAGCAGAGACCCGATCCCGAGGCCACCAAACCGGACCCCCTCAACACCACGGCTGCGCCTAGAAATTCTGTCCATAAAAATTATGAACAGAATCGGTGACAAAGGGCAGCCCTGGCGGAGTCCAACCCCCACCGGAAATGAGTTCGACTTACTACCGGCGATGCGCACCAAGCTCTGACACCGGTCATACAGGGAACGGACGGCCCGTATCAGGGGGCCCGACACCCCATACTCCCGGAGAACCCCCCACAGGACTCCCCGAGGCACGCGGTCGAATGCCTTCTCCAGATCCACAAAACACATGTAGACAGGTTGGGCAAACTCCCATGCACCCTCAAGGACCCTGCTGAGGGTATAGAGCTGGTCCACAGTTCCACGTCCAGGGCAAAAACCACACTGCTCCTCCTGAATCCGAGGTTCTACTATCCGACGGACCCTCCTCTACAGTACCCCTGAATAGACCTTGCCAGGGAGGCTGAGGAGTGTGATCCCCCTATAATTGGAACACACCCTCCGGTCCCCCTTCTTAAAAAGAGTGATCACCACCCCGGTCTGCCAATCCAGTGGTACCTCCCCCGATGTCCACGCGACGTTGCAGAGTCGTGTCAACCACGACAGCCCTACAACGTCCAGAGCCCTAAGGAACTCCGGACGGATCTCATCCACCCCCGGGGCCCTGCCACCGAGGAGTTTCTCAACAACCTCGGCTACCTCGACCCTGGAGATGAGAGAACCCGCCTCCGATTCCCCAGGCCCTGCTTCCTTACTGGAAGGCGTGTCGGTGGGATTGAGAAGGTCTTCGAAGTATTCCTTCCACCGATCCACAACGTCCCGAGTCGAGGTCAGCAGCACACCATCCCCACTGTACACAGTGTTGACAATGCACTGCTTCCCCCTCCTCAGGCGCCGGATGGTGGTCCAGAACCTTTTCGAAGCCGTCCGGAAGTCGTTCTCCATGGCCTCCCCAAACTCCTCCCACGCCCGGATCTTTGCCTCGGCGACCACCGCAGCCGCAGCCCGCTTGGCTTGCCGGTACCTGTCAGCTTCCTCGGGAGCCCCACAGGCCAAAAATGCCCGATAGGACTCCTTCTTCAGCTTGACGGCATCCCTCACCACCCGTGTCCACCAGCGGGTTCGGGTGTTGCCGCCACGACAGGCACCGACCACCTTGCGGCCATAGCACCGGTCAGCCGCCTCAACAATGGAGGCACGGAACATGGTCCACTCGGACTCAATGTCCCCCACCTCCTCCAGGACATAGTAGAGGATTTCCCGGAGGTGGGAGTTGAAGCTCCGTCTGATAGGAGACTCTGCCAGGCGTTCCCAGCAAACCCTCACAATACGTTTGGGCCTGCCGGGTCTCTCCGGCAACCCCACCAACTGAGCCAGCTCACCACCAGGTGGTGATCAGTTGACAGCTCCGCCCCTCTCTTCACCCGAGGGTGTCCTGGTGCCAAGTTAACATATGGACACCCTTATGTCTGAACATGGTGTTTGTTATGGACAACCTGTGCCGAACACAGAAGTCCAACAACAGAACACCACTCGGGTTCAGATCAGGTGGGCCATTCCTCCCAATCACGCCCCTCCAGGTCTCACTGTCACTGCCGACGTGAGCATTGAAGTCACCCAGGAGGACGAGGGAATCCCCAGAAGGAGCACTCTCTAGTACTCCCTCTAGGGACTCCAAAAAGGGTGGATACGCTGAACTGCTGTTGGGGCCATAGGCACAAACAACAGTCAGGATCCGTCCCCCCGCCCGAAGGCGGAGGGAGGCTACCCTCTCGTTCAACGGGGTAAACCCCAACGTACAGGCACCAAGCCGGGGGGCAGCAAGAATTGCCACCCCTGCCCGCCGCCTCTCCCCGTCGTCAACTCCAGAGTGGAAGAGAGTCCAACCCCTCTTGAGAAGGCTGGTTCTAGAGCCCTTGCTATGCGTCGAGGTGAGGCCGACTATATCTAATCGTAACTTCTCAACCTCGCGCACCAGCTCAGGCTCCTTCCCCATCAGAGAGGTGACGTTCCACGTCCCTAGAGCTAGCTTCTGCAGCCGGGGATCGGACCGCCAAGGTCCCCGCCTTCGGCTGCCACCCAACTCACACAGCACCCGACCCCTTTGGCCCCTGCTGCAGGTGGTGAGCCCACTGGAAAGCTCATTTATTGTCCATCAGTATAAAGACTGTAATAACTGCCACTATCAGGAATCAGCACCAGGGAGCATATCTCTCCAGTTTTAGCTTCTCTTCACTGGCTTCCAGTGAAATTCAGAATAGACTTTAAGATTCTCCTTCTAACATATAAAGCTCTAAATGGACTATCTCCATCATACCTGCAGGATCTCATAGTTCCGTATATACCTAAAAGAACACTCAGATCACAGAGTGCAGGTTTACTTGTAGTTCCTAGAATTCATCAAAGCAGACTGGGAGGACGAGCTTTTAGCTATCGGGCAGCTTTACTGTGGAACCAGTTACCAACCTGGGTCCAAGAGGCAGACACCACGTCTGCCTTTAAGATCAAACTTAAAACCTTTCTGTTCACTAAAGCATATAGCTAGCCTCAAACCAAGTGTGTAGGGCTGACAGATCTAGTTTAGTCAGTTTTCACAGTTATAGCTAGAATAGGCTCATCAGACTCTTATTCTTCAATTTTTAGCACAGCTATGCTGCTATAGGCTACGCTGCTGGGGACAAACACATGATCCACTGAGCAGTTCCCCACTTCCTCAACACCAACCACTCCCTCACGTCCTCTCCTCCTTTTCTTCTTCTTTCTCCTCCTTTTATTTTCACCGGGATTATCTGGGTCCAGTCTTCCTTGTCGTTCTGTGTGTCTCCCCCCCTTCTCTCTCTCTCTCTCTCTCTCTTTCTCTCTCTCTTTGCAGGTTTTCCGTCTCCAGGCCTTCGTGCTGTACGGACTTTGGCCTATGGCAAACTCAGGGTCCGCTGTCGGCACCTGCCTATACTGTTCATCTCTTTATAACAACCTGCTATGCTGTATTATGTGTATATATGTCTGATATGTTTGTATTTCTATGATTGTATTTTGTCTGTATTTCTTTGGTTTTATGATTGTATCTGTTCTCCCTCTCTCTCTCTTTATTCTCTCTGTCCTGTCTCCCTCTTTTATTCCTCCTTTACCCAGCCAACTTTCAGCAGGATGGTTCCCCCTTGTAAGCCTGGTCCTGCTCAAGGTTTCTTCCTGTTAAAAGGGAGTTTTTCCCTGCCACTGTGCTTACCTGGGGGTTCAGGCTCTGGGTTTCTACCTCTGTAAAGCACTTAGAGACAATTTTATTGTAAAAGGTGCTATATAAATAAAATTGAATTGAAAATTGAATTGAATATCTGCGCAGTCACAGCTGCTGCTTCACAGCTGTTGGACTGAGGTTGAATTCAGAGAAGAGACAAGAAAACACACTCACACACCAGGAATAAGTCTGTAAATAGATCCCAGCTGATGCTGCACAAGTGTGTCCACATGGTTGTTATTACCATTTTGGGTTGTTGTTGTTAGAGTCCAAAATTAGATCTCTCTGTGTCAACTGGACTGAAAGGTTTCTTTGAAAACGTTTCGCCCTCTCTCTAGAGAGCTTCTTCAGTTCTAAGTTTGCTGGGGCAGAGCTTGAAAATATAGCCCTGTGGACCATCGGCATGTTAACGGCCCGGGTGGTCACCTGAGAGTCGTTGGCAGGGTGGTTGGCAGCGTCGTTCACCTAATTTCGGTTGAGGTGCTTCCCCTTTGTCTGTTGGGTCACATGTTAATGAGTCACCAGGTCTGGTCAAACGGTGTGAATGTTTGGAATGCTGACGAAAATGTCACACATGTTTAGCTCCAAGAACAATGACTTCAGTTTTGTCTGAGTGTAAAAGAAGGAAATTGGAGGTCATCCAGTCTTTTATGTCTCTGAGACATGCCTGGAGTCTGGCTAATGGCTCTGTTTCATCAGATTTCATGGATAGATACAACTGCGTATCGTCGGCATAGCAATGAAAATTTATGCCGTGTTTCTGAATTATATTCCCTAGAGGGAGCATGTAAAGAGTGAACAAGATTGGCCCAAGCACTGAACCCTGTGGAACACCATGATGAACCTTTGTACACTCAGAGGAAACATCATTAACATGAACAAAATGAAATCGATCTGATAGATAAGATTTAAACCAGTCTAGAGCTGTCCCTGTGATCCTAATCTCATGTTGTAGCCTTTGTAATAAAATGCTGTGATCTACAGTATCAAAGGCAGCGCTGAGGTCCAGTAAAACCAGTACGGAAACAAGTCCACAGTCTGATGCCATGAGGAGGTCATTAGTGACTTTAACCAGTGCTGTTTCTGTGCTGTGATGAGCTCTGAAACCAGACTGAAACACTTCAAATAGACTATTCCTGTTTAGGTGATCGGTTAGCTGACTAACAACCAGCCTCTCAAGTATCTTAGAGATGAATGGGAGGTTGGATATCGGTCTATAATTTGTTAAGATGCCTGGGTCAAGTGAAGGTTTTTTAAGTAAAGGTCTGATAACAGCAGTTTTAAACCCCCGAGGTACATAACCTGTAGTCAAAGATAAGTTGATCTGATCTAATACTGAATCAGAATAAAGGCATCCTTGAAAAGCTTAGTTGGGATGAGGTCCAGGAGACATGTGGTTGCTTTAGATCCATTAATGTTGGAGGTCAGCTCAGGGAGATCTATGGGCAGGAAGCTGTCCAGAGGTGGATCAGGACTAGATGGGGTTGCTAACAAGGGCAGCTCATCAGTTGTCATGGAGCGACCTTGATCGATCTTTTCTCTAATGTTAGTGATTTTATTGGTGAAGAAACTCATAAAGTCTTCACTGCTAAGAGTTGCAGGAATAGAAGGCTCAACCGAGCTGTGACTCTTTGTCAACCTGGCTATGGTGTTAAACAGAAAACGCGGGTTGTTCTTATTTGCATCTATTAATGAAGTGTAGTAAGCTGTTCTGGCTTTACGGAGGGCCTTTTTATATGTTAGTAAGCTGTCTTTCCAGGCGCTTTGGGAATCAGCTGATCTGGCTGAATACCACTTCCTCTCCATCCGTCTTGATGCCTGCTTAAGAGTTCAGATATGTGTGTTATACCACGGAGCCAGTCTTCTATGGTGTGTGAACCTTCTCTTCAGTGGGGCAACCGAATCTAAAACCATACGCAGTGTGGCTGCAGTGACATTGACAAAGCAGTCAATATCTGCAGGAGTAACATTTAGATCAGAATGATCTGTTGCACCAGTAGGAGGCGCTAGAGGGGGCACCGCTGCAATTTCAGCTACAAATCTGTATCTTCAGAGAGACACCTGCTGTAGTAAACCTTCCTGTCATGTGCTGCTCGGTCTGCTAGAGTGAAGTCAAAGGTTATAAGTGAATGGTCTGAGAGGAGGGGGTTTTGGGGAACAACTACCAGGTTCTCAGTTTCTAGACCATAGGTGAGAACCAGATCCAGAGTGTGATTATGACAGTGCGTCAGTTCATTTACTAACTGAGAGAAACCTATTGCATCTATCAGTGAGTTAAACGCCGTCTTAAGACTGTCAGTATCACCATCCATATGGATGTTAAAATCACCCACTATAATGACTTTATCTGTACTGACCACTAAACTAGACAGGAAATCTGAAAACTCCGCCAGGAACTGTGTGTAAGCAGCTGCAGGTGGCCGATACACCACAACTAATAAAACTGGCTTTTCTGACTTCCAATTGTGGTGAGAGAGGCTGAGAGTGAGACTTTCAAAAGAGCTACAGGTAGCTTTAGGTTTGGGATTGACTTGAAGGCTGGAGCGGTAGATTGCTGCCACTCCACCTTCTCTGCCTGCACTTCGAGGAACATGATAGTTAATGACTTGATGGAGTTAGGGTTAGACTAACATATTCTTCATCCTGCAACCAATTCTCTGTGAGAAAGAAAATATCAGACAGATGATCTGTTATGAAATCATTAACTAGAAGAGATTTAGACCGTAGAGATCGTATGTTCAACAGACCACATCTAACTGTTTTATTTGTTTCTGAGTGTTTACTGCTGTGTATTTTTATAAGGTTATTATTATTAACACCTCTAGACTTATTTACTAGATGAACTATGGGAGGACGAGGTACTGACACTACTTCTATTGTATTATTAAACTTAGTGTTACGGTGAGCGTTTTTAGTTTTATTGTTATTGTTATTTTTATTTTTATTGGAGGGCGGCAGTTTTACAGAAGCAGCAGAGAAGCGTGTAAGACAGCGACTCTGCCTCCTGGCCTCCACCCTGGGTTGTCAGAAGGTTGGTTGTCCAATCAACTTTGCTATATTGCTAGAAATAAGAGCTGCAGCACCCCTGGTGGGATGAATGCGGTCTCTGCTAATAAGGCCAGGTTTTCCCCAAAAAGTCTCCCAATTATCTATAAAGGCCACGTTATTTTCTGGACACCACCGCGACAACCAGCGACGGAGCGATGACATGCGGCTAAACATGTCATCACTAGCCAGATTCGGGAGGGGACCAGAGAACGCTACGGAGTCTGACATCGTTTTGGCGAAGTTACACACCGACTCCATATTAACTTTAGTAATCTCCGACTGGCGCAGCCGGGCGTCGTTAACGCCGACGTGAATGATAATTTTGCTGTATTTGCGCTTATCTTTCACCAGCTGCTTTACGTTTCCCTCTATGTCGCCCGCTCTGGCCCCTGGGATACATTTAACTATGGTCTCTGGTGTCGGCTTCACGTAGCGAAGAATAGAGTCGCCAATAACCAGGGTCGGTTTCTCAGTGGGTGCGTCACTGAGTGGGGAAAAGCGGTTTGCGACATGAAGCGGTTGGTGGTGAACCACGGGCCTTTGTTTCAGACTACGCTTCCTTCGAACCGCCACCCAACCACCCTGACTACCCGGCTGCTCGGGGGCTGCGGGGGAACAGCTAACAGTAGCTGAACTGGGCTGGTCCGCACAGGCTAACTGGTGCTGGCTAGCTACAGGGGCTACGTTGCTGTCTTGTGTGCGGAGTCTCGCCTCAAGCTCGCTAAGCCTTGCCTCTAGAGCTATAAATAAGCTACACTTTCTACACGCTTGACTCTCAGTAAGGGAGGCAGAGGAGTAACTAAACATTTCACACACTTTGCAGAACACCGGAGGAGAAACAGTGAGAGAAGTGAAGTTAGCCATGCTAGCAGTGAGCGTAACTGTGCGGAGCGAAATAGACAGACAGCGAAGTATAGAACCCAAAGGATCGTGCGGTTACTAAACTTTCACCAAGGTGCTTGTGTACTACTAAACTGGATAAATAAAAAGCATCAAATAATTAACAACAGTAAATCCACTGTAGCAAACACCAGGAGAAGTGAACGAGTAGGACGGAGCAGAAACAGGAAATGACGCGATACGTTACCGATGACGCTCAGCTTCCTGCTTCAAGTCACACGTCACACGTACTTGACTGTCCTCAAAGGAGTGTCCGCTTTCTTTTAGGGGTAGGTGTCCTGCTGAGTCCTGTCCTGAAGAAGTGGCACGTCTGTGTTGGGCCATTCGTTTATGCAGGGGCTGTTTGGTTTCCCCAATGTACAGTTCCTTGCATTCCTCCTGGCACTGTACAGCATAGACAACATTGCTTTGTTTGTGTCTTGGTGTCTTGTCTGTTGGGTGGACCAGTTTCTGTCTGAGTGTGTTGGAGGGTTTGAACTGTACTGGAATGTCATGTTTTTGGAGGATTGTCCTGAATTTTTCTGAAACTCCAGACAGGTAGGGGATAGAAATGCTGTGACGTTTATTTCTTTTTCTTTACTGTGGTCTCGTTTTTTGGAGGTCTTTGTGAAGGCCCAGTCAGGGTAACCACATGTTTTGAGTGCTGTTTTTAGATGTTCCTGTTCTTTCGTCTTCCCTTGGGTTGTGGTGGGTACTTCTTTGGCCCTATGTTGTAGGGTTTTGATAACACCAAGTTTATGTTCCAGTGGGTGGTGTGTGTCAAAAAGAAGGTACTGATCTGTGTGGGTAGGTTTTCTGTAGATCTCAATGCTAAGGTTTCTGTCCTCCTTGATCCTGACTGCACAGTCCAAGAAGGCCAGACTGTCTTCTTTTACGTCCTCTCTGGTGAATTTGACGTAATCATCTGTGTTATTCAGGTGGGTTGAGAAAGCTTCCAATTCTTTTGTTTGAATCTTGACCCAGGTGTCATCAACATATCTGAACCAGTGGCTTGGGACGGTTCCTGTGAAAGATGACAGGGCTCTGTTTTCAACCTCCTCCATGTAGAGATTGGCAACTATGGGAGACACTGGTGAACCCATGGCACAACCATGTTTCTGCCTGTAGAAGCCCTCTCTGTATTGAAAGTAGGTGGTGTTCAAACAGAGGTCCAGCATGGTGCAGATTCTAAAATTTAGAGGCATAACTGGGTTTAAATTATTTTTAACACTATGATTTCTGTAATATTTTACTATTATTCATTACTTATTGTCTTAAGAAATGTAACTAAGATTTAACTGAGAGCCAGGAGCCAGATACAGTCATCAAAAGAGCCACAACTGGCTCGCGAGCCATAGGTTCCCGACCCCTGCCTCACAAAGTTATTTTCAACCACTATATAAATATCAAAGCTGTGAAGCTGAATATAAATGTAGTAAATGTTCTTTCACAGAGGTCCACCTTCACCAGAGAGCTTTACTGATGAAAACCTCATGAAAGCACGTTTCCACATCTCCTGAGTGTCTGATGCTGCAGCTACTTAAACATGTTCCTGAGCTCCCACTGATGGACTCACCTGCTGCAGAAGATCAAACAAACAAAGAGAACAACGTGTAGAACAGCTCCAGTCTAAAATCTGCTGTGTCAGGTTGATGCACAGGCACCATATTTGGTGTCTAATTGCTGAATGTATTAAATGTTGGCTTTGGCTCTCATAAGTAATGAATAATTATCAAAAATTATTACTGACCATTAAATAACTGAATCTAAGTGAATTAGATCACCTCGGGACACCAGCCTTCTGAGAATGGAAAAAAGAGACAATTCATTAAATCAGTCTTATACAGTAACCTAATGTGTTAATTTAGCCCTCTACTCAATTATTAACTTAGTAATTACAACCAAAATAAGCACATTAATCACTAGATAAGTTTAGAGTTCTTGATGGACATGCTAGCTTAGCATTGCTAGCGCTGCTACTTTGTTGATGGTGGATCTGGATATCTTCCAAGTTTTAACTGAGGTCCAACACCAACATCCATGTTTGAACAAGGAAAAGTGGGATTTCTGGGTGATGATTCCTGTCATCACTTTATGTGGAATCAGTGGTTCTAATTTCTGCTCAGTTGTGAGAAATAAACATTGAAGATCTAAACACATTTGGTGATAAATGAACTAAATCTCATTTATTCTTTATTTAGATTAACAGACTGCAGTTTATCAGAGATCAGCTGTTCTCATCTGGGCTCAGCTCTGAAGTCCAACCCCTCCCATCTGAGAGAACTGGACCTGAG
>JABWDL010003203.1:0-13320 GCA_015343265.1 Pao palembangensis | reverse complement strand
CAGGACATGGTTGAAGCTCTCCCGGAGGTGGGAGTTGAAGCTCCTTCTGACAGGAGACTCTGCCAGGCGTTCCCAGCAGACCCTCACAATACGTTTGGGCCTGCCTGGTCTGTCTGCATCCTCCTCCACCATCAGAGCCAACTCACCACCAGGTGGTGCTTGGTTGACAGGTCCGCCCCTCTCTTCACCCGAGTGTCCAGCACATGCTGAGATTTCACTTGTTTTGCTCATAACCTTGTTTTGGACAGACTCACTGATCATGGAAGATAAACAGAAGCTGGAAGACATGAGATAGAAGCAAAGCAGCAGATGGCTCCGTTAATTAACAGTAAAATATGTTGAATTGAGTCCAATGACAACATTTAAAGAATATAATCACCATCATAGATGCTAATCCCAAACTGGCAAAATGCAGTAATTCCACTTAGCAGAGGATGGTTTCGATCACCTAATTATGGGATGGATGTTGGACTGACAGCACTGAGTCACTATGGGCGTCTGGAGAGAAGCAGACTCACTTGAGGACATCAGTGAACTCTCCATCTGTCTCTTCTCCACCGTGACGTATCAGTGGAGAAGAGACTTGAGCACAGAACAACAGAAGAATGAAGGGGCCACATCTGCTTGTGGCCTGGTCACCTTATCCCTGGAGCCCAGACTGATGTCTTGAAGGTAGCTAGGATCATCTTTTTGCTGCAGCCCAGACCACAGCTCTGTGTACACAGGAAGAGAACCGTGAGGTGATGCTTCTGGTGCCGTTAGGCTTCTCCGCCCCAGCGCGGTGGACTGTGTGGATAAGCTCTGGTTACAGTCACTCAGAATCTGATGGCAGCAGCACCTGGTGGATGCAGATCACCTCTTCCTACAGCCCGTGTAGTTTCAGATTCCAGCAAATGTCTGAGCTGCCTCATTCAGACATTTTTTTCTAGTATTCATTCAGTTTAAAAATCGCTGGACCCAATAATCTCCTGGGTTACACAAGCAGTTGATTATTAATTAACATTAGCATCCTTTATCATGTTGTAAACCTTTGTCACACCCTTTTTAACACATTAATCACCTGAAACACGCTACAATGTGACAGTCATGCTGTGAAGCCTTGCTCTGTGTGCTGCATCACTGCTCCAGATCTGCACTGACACATTCAAACACAACATACTGTAATGAAATATTCTGCCGTTAAGCTTTGCTGCAGGTGCTGCGTCACTGCTGCATTTTCCTCTTTCAGGTGTGAATCAGGCTGAAGCTGCCTGAGCCTTCTCTGCTCATTGAGACCCTCTGCTGGCTGCTCCTCCTCACAGGCCCAGGGGCAGACCTCCCCTCTTCTTGACATGAGATATGAACCATAAGCAGTTGTCAATGTTCCTGCTGGGATTTCATGGTGAACCTGCTGCTCTGGTGGGTTGATCCATCTGTCAATCTGACTTTGAAAGAGTTGGAGCCTCCTCAGTCATGAGCCTCACCACATCTTACTGCTGCCTGGATGAAGATAAGCATACATTCTGTCTACTCTTCTGTTTCTGTACCTCTTCCTGCTCAATCTCTTCTCTTCCTTCACTGATCTGTCCATCTGCAGGATGATCCCCCATATAAGGCTGGTCCTGCTCAAGGTCTAGAATCATTGAGATTTTACACCAAGCAGAAATAACATTATGACCACTGACAGATGAAGGAAATAAGTGTGTTTATAGTTTGGCTACTTTCACATCTTGTTTCATATCAACACTCAGCAGTAGAAATTTTGGATGACAGACAGATAAAACTTGATCAAGAAGATTTAGAAGATGAACATAATGACCACTAGGGGGTGCAGTAGTATGGATTTGCAACTGATTAATTGTTGTGTAGTCATGAAATTAACTGTTTTTCTGCTTAAGCAAAATTATTAGTGGTGAATTTGTTTTCCATTGAGTATTTTTCATAGAATTGATTGGAATAAGTGAATTAGAGTGTGGGATTACATTTTACTTAAAACTTAAAAGTTTTAACTTCTTACTCCCTTTCGTATATGTTGAAGTTTTGTTTTCCTCTTATTCGCCTTATATGAGAAGCATGATGAACTATTTTGGTTGTTTTTGTGAATCATTTAGTGAATTTTTTAAATTACATTTTCAAAAAAAAAAACTAAATTAGTAAAATAAATAGTTTTTATGAATGAACTTGAAGAGATAATTTATTTGTTGTAAGCATTAAAAGAGTGTGTGTAGCAAAAGAAGGCTGCACTGAGTTTTGACCTTGAATTTGACCTATATTTAGTGATCTTTCAGCTAACCATTACATCATGGAACCATTACCAAGAGCTACTAAAGGAATTATTATAAAGAAGAAAAGATAATAAATGTAATCAGGAAGAATCTATTGCCTCTTTAACAATCCCTTTACTCAGCTGTTTTGTTAATTTTATCATGTTTTGTTGTTGTTGATCACTTTTGATTGATGAAATTTTGAAGACCAGCAGGTCCAACATTTTGTTCCTTACTAATCCACCATAATCATGTATAACTAAAGAAAGGATCTCTCGAACTATAGTCTAACTTGGCTTTCTTCTTTCTCGGGCTCTTTTGACTTGAGATGAAACTTTGACTCCTGTGAGCTCCTGTGCTTCAGACACAAGCTTCTTCATCATGATGATGAGCTCCTGTCTCCTCCTACAATCTCAGCATCATTCCTCAGATCCAACTTTCATCACAGCAGCTTTAAAACAGCTACAAATCTGGATGAAAATGGATTTAATGGCTCACAACAAGCTGTGCAGCATTCCACTTTATACCTGCACATGCTGGAATCACTGAGTGGTAGAACTAGTCATTTAAGATCGTAGTATATACATTAATCAATAAGTGAAATCATAAATCTAGTGGATTATATGATAGAAGAACGTCATTTTCATTTTGTGAACAAACAACCTGATTGTCATTTTGAGGCAGGGATGTATTTAAAAGAGAGAAAGAAAGTAAGAAAGAAAGAAAGAAAGAAAGAAAAAGAAAGAAAGAAGCAGGGAATCAAATTTCTTCTATTTAAAAGTTTGGACAAATAACAAACACATTTAGAGAAATGTGGGAATATTTATGCATTTAAAATCGTTACAATATGGATCATATAAATGGTTAAATTCTCCCAAACTGGGGAAACTCTGCTCCCAGGTGTCTGTAAATTGTGATTACATCCATTCATGTCCCCGTGGTATTCTGGCAAAGGATTGAAGGATTTAAAGAAAATTACTTTTTCCAAAAAAAAAAAAAAACAGACTGTTTCCTTTAAAACTTTAAATGTCAGCAGGATAAATACATTTTTTGCATTAGGCTTCAATGTCATCATTATCTGAACACCGTCATTACTTTACACCCATATCGTTTAAGAGGTTTTTTAATTTACAGATGTCTGTGTAGATTCTCACTCATCCAGGTCATTGATTCAGGCCTGTCGAGTTGGAAGAAATGTGACCAATAGAGGGCGACACAGGACTTTATTATGATAAAGCGGAAATAATGAATTATTTCCGGTATATCAAGTACTTATTTTGTATTTTTATTTAACAAAGTTTTAACAAGCCTAAACTATTTTATGATAATTACTATTATTAATTAAGAACTTATTGTTTTGGAACGTTTAATATTTGTATTTTAATCTGCAACAAACTTACTAGTGTCAACCTCTGGACCACTTAAATAAACTCGATCAGTGTAGCATTAAAAGAGTTCCATAATAATGTAAATCTTAATCATTGTTGAATTTGTACTTGTGTGATTGTGTTGTGATTTGTGTGTATTGCCATTGTTTTTGTTATTTTAATTAATTAATTAATTGATTAATTAATTGATTAATTAATTCATTCATTCATTAATGTTGTCATTTATTTATCACTTGTCTGATTTATTATTTTACTGTTTCAAGATTCCGTCATGCTACTTGAAAGAGCAACAAAAAAAAAAAAAAAAACATATTAACAAACTAACACGATTTATAAACTGGAACCAAAAGCAGCACCGACAGGATTCAAGGCGGAGTTTCTCTTATTTAACGCAAAGAGCTATTCACAGTATATAGGCAGCTGACAGCTCACTCAGGAAATGATAAATAAATAAATAAATAAATAAATAAATCAAATAAAAATAAAATACCCTGAAAACTCAGAACGACAGTAATCCAGAAACACGGAGAGCACGACATGCATGTATGACTTCCTGTCTCACAGGAAGTCATTTACCAAGAGAAAATAAAACATCAGGACAACTGTCAAAACTCTTCAACTGTGCCAAAGGGTCCTCCCTGAGGTTAATAGGTCCCAGGTCTTGTGGGGGTTGTCTCGCAGTCATTTTAGAAAATTTGACCCATATCAGTGTTTATGATGCGTCACATCCTTTTTATAGGGATAATATAAAAAAGACATGGCATGGAAGTGATTTCAGATGCAATGCTTACAATGTGGACTGTTTTTCCAGCTGCAAAGTGGTAATACCGTCTGGTCGTACATGATTTTGTTTTCAGCTTTCTGTCAAAGCTGCACCGCGCTGACGCAACCGTTGTGTTTTTGCAGAGTGCAGAGACGGAGGACGGAGCGAAAGCTGTAGTCGCAATGCAAATTCATATAGTGTATTTTTGAGTGGGAACAGAAAGAGGCAGAAACAGGACGAGAACAAGGTCGATAACCAGGGCTGGGATGAACAAGACAGGTCAGAAACAGGCGAGGTCCAAACCGGGGAATCAGTCCAAAACACAACACTGGAAAGTCTGAGAAGGAGCTCAACCACCCCCCAACCCCTGACCTTTCGTGTGTTCCTCACAGTCTCCGTAAACATTCCAGTAACAGGGGGGTAACTTAGAAAGTTTATCTCAAGCATGTCATTGAGTTTCCTCCCTTAACTGTCTCCTTACCTCTCTCTGTTCCTTCAATGGAGTTGCTTCAACTTTTCCAAAGGTGTCGCTCTTGTTCCGCTTCAGCTCTACCAAGCTTCTCTCTTTCCTCGCAGGCCTGCTTCTGCTTTATCTCTCCCTCCCTCTCAGAAGAAGAAGCAGCCGTCACTCTCTTTTGTCCCTCTCAGCTGCTTCAGTTTTACTGTTTCCACACAGCATTTTGTGATCTCTGAAGAACTCAGTTATTGGCAGAGTCAAAATTAAGCAACTGTGTGTAAAAGACCAAAGGAGTGTGGAACCAAGTCCAAAGAAAGACAAACAAAGGTGGTATCAAAACTCCAGCAAACAAGCTCTTTAATCTGGATGTTAGCAGCAGGTCACACACAGGAGGATAGGCAGTATCAGGCAGACAAAACAGGCAAATCCTGCCCAAATTCTGAAGAACCCAGGCTACTTTTTCCATGTAGAAAAGTTCCACATAACCCTTTAGTCAGCTTTAGAACACTTTAGTTTCCTTAATTCTAATAAATGAGTATTATTTGTTTAACTGAAAGAAAGGCTACATCTAACAAATGCTGGACTTCTTTTGAGGTCCCACCTTCTGTCCTACCTCCCAGCAGACAGAGCGCCGGGCATAACTAGGTTTTTGTCAAACGTGATCTTTCATTTTCAACCAAAATGTTCATACCTCCATCCATCCATTTTCTATACCTGCGTTATCCTACTTTTTGGGTTGCAGGGGTCTGCTGTAGCCTATCCCAGCTGTCAAGGGACGAGAGGCAGGGTACACCCAGGAGAGGTCGCTAGCCTATCGCAGGGCTGTTCGTACCTCTGGGCAGTAAATAATAAGTGATCAAGAGTACCAGCCACTCCACACCCACACCAATAGTGATCTTATTGTTTATTTTATTGAGTTTGTGTGGGCTAATGTAGGATTTGAAAAGTACGTTACACATTTTAAGAGCTACTTTGATTGACTCATGTAATTTTTCAATGTTTGTTTTCTTTTTCCTCGCCCTTGAAAAAATATTAACCAGGTCAAAAAACAGTTGCAAGAGACATTTCACCTTAACTTTTTCAGAGGGACAACAGAAACCCACTTCAGATGCTGCATTGTGTCAACGTTAATTTTTCATGGACATCAGGAGAATAGAGAGAACAGGTGATAACAGGCTCCTAACAGGTAGGGAGGTGCTGGGAGAAAAGCAGTTGTCCCATCTCTAAGAAAGCCAGTCTTTGTTTATTAGCATCCTTGCTAATTAACTCAGCTTTGTTTTTTTGTAAGATCGTGGTCAATTACAGGTATTTAAACTAAGCAAAGAAAACAAGCCCCTTTCCTCACAGAGGCCAGTGGGGGGTATTGAGAAGGGATTGTACACGTCCCTGGGTGGGCTCGAACCACCAACCTTTCGATTAACAGCCGAATGCGCTGACCTATTGCGCCACAGAGACTCTGCATTGTGACTCCTGGTGGTTGAGCCTGCTCCTTCTCAAGGTTTATTCCGGTTTCAAGGGAGTTTTTCCTTTCCGCTATTGCAGGGATGCTATTCCACAAAAGGTCACGGTTATGGTTCCAACTGACCAAGGACACAGAGCTTGACCAATCAGCTGAAGACTCAGATCAGTTAATGACATGAGCCAAGTCTGTTCTGCTGTTCCTCCAAAACATGCAGCCACACAGTCCTGTGTTTGGATATCCCTGCACTATTGCTGGGGAGGGCAACTCAGTCCTATAAAAGCCCAAATCCAGTTGGAATTTCTTGCATGAGATGCTATATAAATGCATTTTCATTGAATAGCTTTTCAGAAAAAAAAAGAGTGAGGGTGAAAAAAGCAAAAATCTGGACTGAACTGACGTGTTGCACCATCAGATCTACCTTGACATTCCACACAAGCACCTCAGCCCTTTGTGGACCTGTGTGTGGCTGCAGATAAATCAATTATAAGGGGGCTGGAGTGGCGTTTGTCCTTCAAGAAAACAGTGTGAGATAGCGTTACCTGATGTTGCAAATGCTGGAGTCTCTGAATTGCCGTGGTTGGGGGAAAAGCGGGTGAGGAGGCGGTCGCTGCTGCACTTCTCAACGAGAAGTGTCTCCAGATGCTGGCCCAGCGTGAGTCCACCTTACAGGAGGAGCAGCTGCTAGGTGGGGATAGGGAGGTTGGGGGGCCTCTGGATGGCCGGAAGATGCCTTGCGGATAGCACTGCCGGAGTGCCAAAACACAGTTTCCTTAATAATCTTTCGTTGAGCCAATGATGTTGCAGACCCAGCACCTGCTCGCTGAGGCTCGGCGGCAGGGGGTGTGCCAGGTGAATACTAGCCATTGCTATCAGTGGCGAGAAATGCTAGCTACTGCTAGCAGTGAAAAGGAAGCGGTGTTATCTCCAGTGCTCAAGACAGCGATTTGCAGCATACCGCCAGCGTCTTTGTTGAATTTGTCATTTGTCAAGGCGGGATAGAACCTCATAACGGTCGGAGATGTTGAGGTGGGAAGGAGAGGCCAAGTTCCTGGAGGCTTTTCCTCTGCCACGGACGACAACCTCGGTCCATAGTGGACGACCACTTCGTGTGGAGTTGGAAGATGGACTGGGGCAGGTTACGGGGTCCCAGTGCTCGGTGTTCTGGACAGCTGCCTTGAGTGATGCTATGTGCAAGGATTGTTCATGTGCTACATCCAGAATGCTTACTCAGTGTGGGGATTTGCCCTGGGAGCTCTCTCTCTCTTTTTGAATGTGTAAAGTGTCTTGAGATAACTTTGTTATAAATTGGCACTTTCAATAAAATTGAATAGAATGAAAGCTAGCACATCAGACGCGGAGAGCAGCTCGGTGGAGAGCTTGCGGATGTCGTCTTTGAGATTGGCAATCATTTATTTTCTGTTATAAGTCTCTGATCATCGTCAGGGCCAGGTGGAGTTGCCAGACAGATTAAAAAAAAAAAAAAAAAAAAAAACGGCCTCCATGTTAAAAAACACACCTGGCTAGCCAGCAATACACCTAGCCACCCAGTTCGCTAGGAAAGGTTTATTCCAATTTTGCTCGTTCCACAAATAATCCTTTTGGTGGTAAAAGTGATGTTAGGGTTTGGTGTGGGGAGGACCCAAATGCAAACGCGAGGCAGGTTCACAAACGAAATCCCCTCTTTATTGGGGAACGGGGAGAAGGCGGTTAACAGGAAATGCTAAATAAATAAATAATCAACAAAACACACACAAGTCCAGTGTCTTCGCAGGTAAGTTCCTCTGCAGAATGTTCATAGGAGAGCTCAGTCCTCCAGGAGGGCAGTAAGGTGATCCTTTGGTTAAGCGTCTTAAACATTACCTTTGGCGTTGCCGTTGTCATTGGTCCCACTGCTCCCCAAGGTCTGGGAAAGGGTCTCCCATGATGGAGTTCAAAAGGCGTGAAACCTGTTGTTCTGTTGACTGTCTGTCTGATGCTCATCAAAGCCAATGGTTGAGCATCAACCCAGCTCAATCCTGTGTCTTTCACTATTTTAGCCAATCTGGTTTTAAGGACTCCATTCATCTGTTCTACCTTCCCTTGGGACTGTGGATGGTACACTGTCCCAAATGCATGTTTGAGTCCCATCAATCTCTCAGTTTCCTGTAAATGTTTGTTCTTAAAGTGGCTCCCGTTGTCTGACCGAATTCTCCTTGGGAACCCATGTTCTGCAATATAATGATTGATTAGTGCTTTTTGCACTGCTAGCGCATCCTCCTTTGAGGTAGGATACGCCTCGGGCCATCCAGAATAACACTCTACCATAACAAATAGGTATCTCTTACCCCTTACCCGGTCTCCCATGTCTGTGAAGTCAATGACGACTTCTTCTCCTGGTCCTTTCATTTGTGGGAAGGCGCCTGGTGGTCCCTTCACAGTTGGTTTAACATTAAATTGGAGACAAATTGGACAGCCGTGCCTAAAGTTTTGCATCATGGTTGCCAATTGTGGGTGCCAGAAATTCTGACAAAACCTGGCCATGGCATCTATGCCCACATGAGCCGGTCCATGAGCCTCTTCACACATCATCTTTAGAAAACTTTTGGGTACCACGACTTGTCCTTTAGGACCTTTCAAGAGATGCATTTTTTCTCCGTCCTCCGTTCTCCATCCTCTCCCCCTGTTGTTGCTGAAAAAGGCACGCCGAAGCGGTTGTCACCTTCTCAACAACATCCAAAAAGAATGGAAGATTGTAATTGGGTTTGGCCAATGCAGCCGCATGTGCCAGAGTAAGCCGAATACAATGGAAGCTGTCTTCGGCAGCCGAGGTCCATTTGAGAATGGCTCGTGGGTTGCCTAAGCCCTCTTTTTTCATTATCTGTCTCAAAGGTTCAGTTTGCCTAGCATAGTCTGGGATAAAGTGGCTAGAGAAATTAATAAGACCCAAAAAGGCCATAATTTCGTTCACTGTTTCAGGTTTTTTATGGGTAAGAATGGCCTGACGTTGATCTGTGGTAAATTCTGTCCCTCTGCCCGAGATCAAATTTCCCAAAAAAGTGACTCGTTTGCGCACCAACTGCAATTTGGACTGCTTAATTTGGAACAGACAGACAGACAGACAGACAGACAGACAGAGTTACTTTATTCATCCCCGAGGGGAAATTCCCTTTGTTACAGAAGCAATCCAAACCAGAGCATGAGATAAAAAATAAAAGATAAAAGATCTCACTATAATTATTTACATTAGTTACATATTTACACTTATCTACAATGTGAATTGTAAGATTAAAGTGCAGCGTTCAACAGTTTGATGGCGACAGGCAGGAAAGATTTCCTGTGTCTCTCGGTGGAGCAGCGCGGCAGCCGCAGTCTCTGGCTGAAAGAGCTCCTCTGGTTGGCCAGCACCTTGTGGAGGGGGTGGGAGGGAGAGTCCAGAATAGTCCAGATTTTGTCCAGTATTCTCCTGTCCATCACCACCATCAAAGAGTCCAGCTCCTCCCCCACAACATGTCCAGCCTTCCTAATGATCTTCTCGAGTCTATTAGTGTCCCTCACGCGCAGACTGCTGCCCCAGCAGACTACCGCGTACATGATGGCACTGGCTACCATAGACTCGTAGAACATCCTGAGCATTGTCCTGCAGATGTCAAAGGACCTCAGCCTCCTCAGGAAATAGAGGCGGCTCTGGCCCTTTTTGTAAACTGCGTCCGCGTTCCTGCTCCAGTCCAGTTTATTGTCCAAGTACACCCCCAGGTACTTGTACTCCTCCACCACGTCCACACTGACCCCCTGGATGGAGATGGGGGTCACAGCAGCTTTGGTCCTCCTCAGGTCCACCACCAGTTCCTTTGTTTTTGTCACGTTGAGCTGTAGGTGGTTCATCTCACTCCAAGTGACAAAGTTGTCCACTACAGTCCTGTACTCCTCCTCGTCACCACCGCTGATACATCCTACCACTGCAGAGTCGTCAGAAAACTTCTGAAGGTGGCAAGACTCGCTGCAGTAGTTGAAGTCCGTGGTGTAGAGGGTGAAGAGGAAGGGAGACAGGACTGTCCCCTGTGGAACCCCGGTGTTGCTGACCACTCTGTCCGACACACAGCTCTGCAGACGCACATACTGTGGTCTTCCAGTGAGGTAATCCACAATCCAGGACACCACGGAGGCATCCACCTGCATCACCGCCAGCTTCTCAGCCAGCAGAGCCGGCCTGATGGTATCGAACGCACTGGAGAAATCAAAAAACATGATCCTAACAGTGGCGGCCGGCTTGTCCAGGTGGGAGTAGACTCTGTGGAGTAGGGTCTGGATGGCGTCATCTACACCAAGATGGGGCTGGTAGGCAAACTGGAGAGGGTCTTGCAGTTGTTGGACCATGGGCCTCAGCTGCTCCAGGACGAGTCGCTCCAGAGTCTTCATGATATGGGAGGTCAGTGCCACGGGCCTGTAGTCCTTAGGGTCGCTGGGGCGCGACGTCTTCGGGACAGGGACGAGGCACGATGTCTTCCACAGCAGGGGGACTCTCTGAAGACTCAGGCTCAGGCTGAAGATCTGGTGCAGGACACCACTGAGCTGGGGAGCACAGCCCCTCAAGACTCTGGGGCTCACTCCATCAGGTCCTGGTGCTTTACCAGCCTTCAGTCTCTGCAGCTGACACCTCACCTGTTCCTTAGTGATAGCCAGTGTGGAGGTGTCAGGAGGGGGAGGGGTGGCGTAGTCTGAGGTGTGAGCTGGGTTTTTCACAGGAGACGGGGGAGGGGGGGGGGAGGGGGTGCCTGCTACTGGCTGGAGGTGGACAGTTCCTGCAGTGTTAAAGCGATTGAAGAAGATGTTGAACTCATTGGCTGTGTTCACATCTCCCTCAACGTTTCCCCCTCGGGTCGGCTTGTGTCCCATGATGGTCCTCATGCCGCTCCACACCTCCCGCATGTTGTTCTGCTGAAGTTTCCACTCCAGCTTCCTCCCATATCTCCGTCTAGCCTGGATCAGCTGCACCTTCAGTTCCTTCTGAGCAGCCCGGGCCTCCTCCTTGTTTCCCGAGCTGCAGGCCTTCCTCTTCCTAATGAGTGTGGCTTTTATGTCCTTGGTTATCCATGGCTTGTTGTTTGGATAACAGCTCACAGTCTTTATTGGGACAACTGAGTCCACACAGAAGTTTATGTAGCTGGTGATGCAGTCCGTCAGCCCATCAAGGTCTTCTCCATGGGGCTCAGTGAGTGCCGCCCAGTCTGTCACTTCAAAGCAGCTCTGTAACACCTCCAGAGACTCGTCTGTCCACCTCCTCACAGACCTGGGGGAGGGGGGAAGGCGCTTCACCAGGGGTGTGTAAGATGTTCTGAGGAACACCAGGGTGTGGTCTGAACGGCCAAGTGGGGGCAGGGGGGCCGCCAGGTATGCGCCACGAACATTAGCATAGAGATGGTCTAATGTTTTTCCATCCCTGGTGGAGCAGTCCACAAACTGGGAGAAGGTGGGGAGGCGCAGCTGGCGCGCTCTCTGTCGGCCCGTACAGTGGAGAAGCCCGCGATAGAAACGTAGTCATCAGGCACATCTTCATGCAGCCATGTCTCGGAAAAACACATTAAACTGCACTCCCGATATTCCTTCTGACTCTGGGCTAGCACTGTCAGTTCGTCCATCTTATTAACGAGGGATCTCACGTTACCCATCACGATAGTAGGGAGACACGGCTTGAACTTAAGTCTCTGTTGTTTTGCTGCTATCCTCTTCCGTCGCAGTTTTTTATTTCCTCTGCAGCCCCCTGTGTGTCCTTCTCCTGCAGTCTGCTGGGATGTCAGGTGAGAACCCGACGGTTCTTCCAACAGCCGCTCCAGAGTCACTCAGCGCAATCAGCTGTTCCCGAGTGTAACGAAGCTGCATTGTAAGCCCGTGTCAGTCAGAAATAGTCTTAGGGATCACTCAAAGTCACCAAAGAAACTTCCTCGGCTGACTCTAGTGTTGTTATTGAACTAAATCAAAAGTAGGTGCCCAATAGAAAGGTAAAAGTACAAAAAAAAGCAAGAAAAAGCGAAGAAGGGATTGGAGCTCTGTAAACAGGCTGCACACGCGAACTCGCGCATGCGCCACGCTCGAACTCGCGCATGCGTCACGCTCAACCCAATGTTTCCTAAAAAGGTGAGAAAGTTGATGGAGGCCGAAAGGCATGCAGAACGGGAAGTGGCAGCCAAGAAAAGGTTGTCGACATATTGGATCAAAGGACACCCTCCGGCAAAGTTGGGGAGGTCTGCAAGAGGTTTTTTAAGACAGTGTTAAAAATACCTGGAGTAAGCGAAAACCCTTATGGCATGCGAGTGTAAGTATACTGTTGTCCCTCAAATGTAAATGCTAAAACGGGCTGAAGGTGTTTTGCTAATGGTAGTGTTGCAAATTTGGGGTCCGAGCGTGTTCGTCAAAGGAACTCACAGGAAACCAGAACTAGCAAGGAAGATTTATTCTGCACAATCGACTGTGGTCTCTCTGCAACTCTGTGGCAACTCACACAGACCCGCGGGGGGGCAGAAGAGCATCTCTTCTTCCGCGCACAGGCCTCTTGAACATTCGGCGTATCTGCTAATTACGTGAGAACTGTGCAGCATTGACGCAAGACGCCTGATCGGTGCCGCTGTGTATGGTCTATCGCGAGTGATCCACGACTTCGTATGTGATTGTCCTTGGCGAAGTAAGATATGAGTGGGACATGTAGACACAGGACAGAAAAATAAAGCCTTATATGATTACATGTACATCAACAATAGAAAAAATGTTCATTTTGTTAGATTCCCCCTGTTGGCCTCTAAATGAGGACATATTAAAGATCAAACGCATACATAGGCAGGTCATCTTCGTCCGGTTCTGGGGCTGATGGAATGGACGGCAAAAGTGGCATCATCGTAACTGTTTTAGGCTGAGAGCCTTTCTCAATGGTAGAAGAGATGAAACGTACACACAGAGCGCGAATACAAGGAATACAACAACATCTGCACGTAAGAATTATAGCCAAAAATGAAGCAATAGAAGTCAATAGAGCAATA
>JABWDL010003198.1:0-10970 GCA_015343265.1 Pao palembangensis | reverse complement strand
CCTCTTTTTAAGAAGGGGGACCGGAGGGTGTATTCCAACTATAGGGGGATCACACTCCTCAGCCTCCCTGGCAAGGTCTATGCAGGGGTACTGGAGAGGAGGGTCTGTCGGATAGTCGAACCTCGGATTCAGGAGGAGCAGTGTGGTTTTCGTCCTGGACGTGAAACTGTGGACCAGCTCTATACCCTCAGCGGGGTCCTTGAGGGTATGTGGGAGTTTGCCCAACCAGTCTACATGTGCTTTGTGGATCTGGAGAAGGCATTCGACCGCGTGCCTCGGGGAGTCCTGTGGGGGGTTCTCCAGGAGTATGGGGTGTCGGGCCCCCTGATACGGGCCGTTTGCTCCCTGTATGACCGTTGCCAGAGTTTGGTCCGCATCGCCGGTAGTAAGTCGAACTTGTTTCCAGTGAGGGTTGGACTCCGCCAGGGCTGCCCTTTGTCACCGATTCTGTTCATAACTTTTATGGACAGAATTTCTAGGTGCAGCCATGGTGATGAGGGGGTCCGGTTTGGTGGCCTCAGGATCGGGTCTCTGCTTTTTGCGGATGATGTGGTCCTGTTGGCTTCATCAGTCCGTGACCTCCAGCTCTCGCTGGACCGGTTCGCAACCGAGTGTGAAGTGGCCGGGATGAAAATCAGCTCCTCCAAATCGGAGGCCATGGTTCTCAGCTGGAAAAAGGTGGAATGCCTTCTCCGGGTCGGGGAGGAGATCCTCCCCCAAGTGGAGGAGTTTAAGTACCTCGGGGTCTTGTTCACGAGTCGGGGAAGAATGGAGCGGGAGATCGACAAGCGGATCGGTGCGGCGTCTGCAGTAATGTGGACTCTGTACCGGTCCGTTGTGGTGAAGAGAGAGCTGAGCCGAAAGGGTAGGTCTTCATTCCTACCCTCACCTATGGTCATGAGCTTTGGGTAGTGACCGAAAGAACAAGATCGCGGGTACAAGCGGCCGAAATGAGTTTCCTTTGCAGGGTGGCTGGGCTCTCCCTTAGAGATAGGGTGAGAAGCTCTGTCATCCGGGAGAGGCTCGGAGTAGAGCCGCTGCTCCTCCGCAATGAGAGGAGTCAGATGAGGTGGCTCAGGCACCTAGTAAGGATGCCTCCCGGACGCCTCCCTGGTGAGGTGTTCAGGGCACGTCCTTCCGGTAGGAGGCCCCCGGGAAGACCCAGGACACGCTGGAGGGACTATGTCTCTCGGCTGGCCTGGGAACGCCTGGAAGAGCTGGAAGAAGTAGCTGGGGAGAGGGAAGTCTGGGCTTCCCTGCTTAGGCTGCTGCCCCCGCGACCCGACCCCGGATAAGCGGAAGAAGATTGATGGATGGATGGACTTTTGGTGTTTGGTGCCTGTCTAGAATAGAAATGTTAAATGAGTGGAACGCACAAAAACAAACATTGTCAAGGTTTTACGGGAAGGACCCAAGAGCGACACAACGATGAATGAAACTGAGGTTTATTCCAAGCAGGCAGACAGAGGATCAGGTAACCTCTAACAGAAAGACAGACAGGTCTACCTGGAGACAACACCGGATCGGTTCCAGTACAGCAGAGTCAAACACAGGTGATCAGACAATGTTTCTGATCAGACAATGTTTTGCAGCACTGGCTGCTGGTCAGAAACACGGTTCAGGTGTGTTTGAACAGGAGCGCAGGGCAAGTGTGACAGAGAGGAGGGTGAGAGCTGGAGCAGAGCAGCAGCTGTGACAAACATTTGTTTTTTTTTTTTTTAATCTCTCCAGTTAATAATCACGCATGGACTTGTTCAGCAATTTTCAGCCACACCATCTCTCTTTTGTCGCTGCCGCAGTCTTATTATTATTAATTATTATTAATATTTTTTTAATTTCGGTGCACGCAGTCTTGAAATCTTCCATCTCCAATGGGAAGAAGTGTGACGATCAAGGTTTTTTTGCACTTGTTGCCATAGTGAATCACGTTTTTTTTAAATTTTTCCATTGTATTTATATAGCACCTTTTACAATAAAGTTGTCTCTAGGTGCTTTACAGAGGTAGAAACCCAGAGCCTGAACTCCCAGGTAAGCACAGTGGCAAGGAAAAACTCCCTTTTAACAGGAAGAAACCTTGAGCAGGACCAGGCTTACAAGGAGGAAACATCCTGTTACCCACAACAAAGGTACCCACAACATAACCAATTGCCCACAATGCCAAATTAAAAAAAAATCATTAAAAATCAAAATAAAATAATTTTCCATACATTGTCATAATGGGCTGTTGGTTGTGATTGTGAGAAAACAATACAGTAAAAATCCATGAAAGTCACCAGAGTTGTAGGAGGGTGTGTACAATAAGACTGAAGTAGAATTTGTAGAAAATAATTTAATTCAAGTTTTATATTATTTTTTTAATCTGATGTGTAGGGGCCATTAGATGTTGGATGTGATTGTGAAAGAATGGTATAGTGAATTAATTAAAAGAAATCTGCCACTTTCACTGCCGTTACGTTTAAGTGCCATACGTTTTACCGTACCGAATGTAACCGGATGAAGAGGGAGCGGTTTTAGTGCAGTTATGGTGATTAGGGACGAGGGGGAACGCCCCTTATGCGCACCCGTATGGTAGCCGTGTTATTGGTCGCTAAGGCGGAAGCCTATTTAGACCGGTACAGAAATGTTTGCGTTCTCTCTCTCTTCCGGACCGAGGGTGCCGATAACACGTGTTGGCGTTCCTGACTGGGATCTTCGGGTGAATGTGGTCCTGGTTATATGTGGGTGGCTGCCGGCCGTGCAGGTGAGCAGTGTTGGAAATTGTGTATTAGTGGTGTGGGTGGTGGTACTAACAGTGAGTTTTTCTTTTTTTCTTTTCTTTAGATTGAGTGTTTTTGGTTGTTTCCCTGCCTTGCCTCTTTTGAAATTTGTTTTGCTTGCTGCCTTTGGCTGTGTTGTTACTTTTCCTGCTTGCTCCCTGCTTCTGTCTGAGTGTAGACTGGTACTTATTGTTTTCATTTTTCCGTTGTCCTGTTTGGACTGGGTTTTTAAAATCTTTGTGTGTTAGTTGTTTGAGTTTGTCTTGCCTCTATGTTGAGCTGGGCTTAAGGAGAGGGTGGAGGACCGCCATAACTGGGTGTAGAGGCTCTGTTTATTTTGGTTGTTTATGTGTTTAATTTTGTGTTGGTTTGCTGTGTTTTGTTAAGGTTATTGTGGCCTCGGCTATAGTTAATGGGTGACTCTCTTTTACTTACTTTTTTCTTCTCTTTGCCTTTATTAACATCTGTGTTAAAGCTGCTGGGCATTACTCATTTTTTTTTTTTATTATTGCTCCTTAGATTGTGTGTGTTTGTTTTAGGATGAATCATTCGTCCTTTAAAAAAAAAAAAAGAAATAAACTGTTTTCTACACTGTTGATGCCTGTATTCCTTTGTGCGAGGTGCCTGCGCATGGGACACCAAGACATAAACAAAGCAATGTTGTCTATGCTGTACAGTGCCAGGAGGAATGCAAGGAAGTGTACATTGGGGAAACCAAATAGCCCCTCCATAAACTAATGGCCCAACACAGATGTGCCACTTCTTCAGGACAGGACTCAGCAGTACACCTACACCTAAAAGAAAGCGGACACTCCTTTGAGGACAGTCAAGTACATGTGCTGGCCAGAGAAGATCGCTGGTTTGAGAGGGGTGTCAAGGAAGCCATCCACGTCAGGTTGGAAAAACCATCTTTAACCAGAGGTGGTGGACAAAGGCACTTTCTGTCACCCACGTACAAGCAGTCCTCCACTCTTTCCGTCAGCATTCCAAACATTCACACCGTTTGACGAGACCTGGTGACTCATTAACATGTGACCCAACAGACACGGGGGAAGCAGCCCAACCGAAACTAGGTGAACGACCCTGCCAACGACCCTGCCAACCACCCTGCCAAGGACTCTCAGGTGACCACCTGAGCCATTAACACCCCAAAGGTTCACAGGGCTATATTTTCAAGCTCTGCCCCAGCAAAATTAGAACTGAAGAAGCTCTCTGGAGAGAGGGCAAAATGTTTTCAAGGAAACCTTTCAGTCCAGTTGACACAGAGAGATCTTATAACTATGACCTGGATGAGTGAGAATCTACACAGATATTAGAGGAATAAAATTTCCCTTGGAGTAAAATTAAAATCTTTGGATTTTTGTGACTCTACCATTATTTTTTTAATTATTTTTCCTAAAATGTTTAATAGATCGATTCTTTCTTGTAAATTCTAGAATTCTAGTTATTTACGTTATTTATTTAATATATTCGAAGATATGCAAACAATAAGTTAACTTGTCATGATGTTTCACCCGCCCACATATAAGAGAGAAAATGGCCCAAGAAAAAGATGATTCATACATTTAATAACGTAAAAAAATGATCTCTCTAAATACGGGACCTTTTATTTGATAAATTCCTGGATGTTTTATTTTTTCTTCGTACCCAAATTCCTGTGCCGCCCACGATGCCTTGTGCTAGCTTGTTGCGGCGTGCTCCGTCCGTTCAAAATAGAAACGATGAGTTTTTTTCCGGAGGGTGACGGAGGCCCCAGCCCTACCATAGACGGAACCACAGCCAGTGGAAACTGACGCATTTACTTGAATGGAATCTAATCAGGATGGACCGACAGACAGTGAGGCACCGCATCCGGTGGGAACAGGGAGTTTGTCTTGCTGCTACAGTCTGATACTATGGGTCTGTCTGGAGGGATCTCAAAAGGTTTGCTCCAATTTTCAGGATCCTTGTGGATCTTTGGAAGTACGTAAAAACATCTGGGTCGGGGTGTTGACTGACTGATCAGTTTTTTTGTTTTAGATTATTGTTATATTTGCGCTGGGGAAGTGTCCATTATTTTGATTATCATGGGGACCGTCTCAGGGAACAGTGGTTGTTTAAGTGGAATGTAATCATTTTTGTCCGATAATTGCCTGTTCCCCTCCCACAGATATTGGAGATGATCCATTATCACGATAGCGCTGCCTTTGTCCTCTGGCTTTATGATGATTTGCTTATTAGCTCGCAATGTTTCTAATGCTTCATTTCAGCTTTTGATAGGTTAGGATGAATTTTATCGAGTTTGAATTTACGATCAAAGTCCGGAAGATCCCTCTGGATGATTTTATTTATGGTTATTGAAATTTGAGAATTTGAGTTGCCTAAAATAAGCCACTTGTGCCTTACCGTCAAACTCCAGTTTTTCAATTTATGTAGAATGTTGATATGCCTGGTTGGTCTGCGTGTGATGGGTGAGGGCCTAGGTGGTGGTCTCTCACTCAAAGAGGATGTAGCAATCGTGTTGTTGCCAATCGAGTTATACTTCATGTTTTTATTTCTTCTAAGTTGCCATGTATTGAATTGAATTAAATTAAAAGCCTTTATTGTCATTGCACAAGTTAGAAAAAAAACAGGTACAACAAGACTGCAGAGAGCCTTCCTTTAAGGTGTGTGAATAGGATAGATAAATATAAAATAGAAAAACAGTGGTATAAAATACAGGATATGAGAAGGAGATGTTTGCATGGCAAACATAATGACAATACATAAAACATATAAGAGATGTAGTACGGAAGAAATGCAGATATATTGCATGTTTTCACTCGTGCACAGTTGCAGAGTGAGGGGGGTTAGTGTGATTGTGAGTTCGAGTTCAGCAGGGTGATTGTTTTGGGGAAGAAGCTGTCCTTGAACCGGTTTTGATGGTTTCGATGGACCTGTAGCGCCTTCCAGAAGGCAGCAGGTCAAACGGGGGAAGCCGGGGTGAGAGCTGTCTCCTACAATGTGCTCATCCCTGTTGAGGCAGCGGGCTCAATGAACATGAGGCTGACTTGCAACAGAAGGAGACAGCTCAGAGAGCTTGTCAGGATGACTGAGCAGTTTGATGGTGCTGCGTTCAAGTTTCAGCCTCCTTGGAAGGTGTTGGTTCGAATTCCACTCCTAGCATTGTGTCTGTGATTTGTTGCTCAAGATAGGTGACA
The DNA here is from genome assembly GCA_015343265.1 of Pao palembangensis. Classification (NCBI taxonomy): domain Eukaryota; kingdom Metazoa; phylum Chordata; class Actinopteri; order Tetraodontiformes; family Tetraodontidae; genus Pao; species Pao palembangensis. The sequence continues at coordinate 5,035 of JABWDL010003198.1, read as the reverse complement.
GAGGCCTTGCTACCAACAAGTAAAAAGGTTTTGCAGACATGTCTATGTTGTACTCTGTACCTAGTAACTTGAGCGCTGACAAAAGTGAAAAAAGTTATGAGTAGAACTTAAGCCTCATCAAACACATTTAAAATGAGAAGAACTCACCAGTTGAAAATATAAAAAACCATCACATTCCATCCATTAACATATATAGTTTAGTGCATTTTTGTATTTTACTTGACATTACCATTTAATTTCACATTTTAACAACTTGGTTTTGTTGTTGTGGCCGAGTGGTTAAGGCAGTGGACAAGAAATCCATCGCAGTCTACCTGCGCAGGTTCAAACCCTGCCAATGATGTTGTTATATATGCTTTTAAGCTTTCTTGGAGAAATCAAGTATCTTCTTGTAGTTTCCAGAATTGAGAAGTTGCCATTTGTGTACAGGTACATACCAGATGTTGTTGGAGGAGACAGGATTTTTGGTGAGGGGCTTTTTCCAGATTCTGTCCAGGTTCTTTACAGTTCACATCGTTCAGGTCTTGACCTGGACTCAACACACTGATGTCCCCATAAAAATGGCTGCACAGCAGCTCTCCTTCCTCTTCAGGCTGAGGAGACTCAAAGACAGAGCGGTCATCCATGATGGGTTCTTCATCAGTACAAGAAGAAGATGATGGGATTATAACAGACCCTCACCAGCCCAGTAACACACTGTTCCAGCTGTTGTCAGCATTAGGGCCTGGACCAGCACTCAGCAACAGATTTATTCCACAACTCATAAGACTGTTGGACTCTCTGGCCAAGAAAACACGAAAAGTTGAATTTGCACATCACAACCTCTACATTTCTGGAACCATTGCACATTTACACAAATATGTTAATTGTTATCCTTGGGGTGGGGCACGCTGGCGAGCGCTTGGTGGCCAGGCCTTTGCCCATGGGGCCCGGCTGGGCACCGCCGGAAGAGATGACGTGGGACCCCCTTCCTGTGGGCTCACCATCTGCAAGAGCGGCCAGAAGGATCGGATGCAGTGTGATTTGGGTGGCAGCCGAAGCTTGGCGGTTCGATCCCCAGCTGCAGAACCTAGCTCTAGGGACGTGGAACATCACCATTCTGATGGCGATGGAGCCCGAGCTGGTGCGAGAGGTTGAGAAGTTCCGATTAGATATAGTCGGCCTCACCTTGATACATAGCAAGGACTCTGGAACCAGCCTTCTCGAGAGGGGTTGGACTCTCTTCCACTCTGGAGGTGCCGATGGGGAGAGGCAGTGGGCAAGGGTGAGGATTCTTATGGCCCCCCTGCTTGGTGCCTGTACATTGGAGTTTACCCCAGTGAGCGAGTGGGTAGCCTCCCTCCGCCTTCAGATGGGGGGACGGATCCTGACTGTTGTTTGTGCCTATGGCCCAAACAGCAGTTCAGCGTATCCACCCTTCATGGAGTCCCTAGAGGGAGTACGAGAGAGTGCTCCTTCTGGGAGTTCCCTCGTCCTTCTGCGTGACTTCAATGCTCACGTCGTTGGAGACAGTGAGACCTGGAGTGGCGTGATTGGGAAGAATGGCCTCCCTGATCTGAACCTGAGCGATGTTCTGTTGTTGGACTTCTGTGCTCGTCACATATTGTCCATAACAAACACTATGTTCAGGCACAATGGTGTCCATATGTGCACTTGTCACCAGGACACCTTAGGCCGCAGGTCGATGATCAACTTTGTAGTTCTGTCATCGGATTTGCGGCCACATGTCCTGGACACTGGGGTGAAGAGAGGGGCAGAGCTGTCAACCAATCACCACCTTGTGGTGAGTTGGCTCCGGTGGTGGGGAAGGATGCCAGACAGACCGGCAGGCCCAAATGTATTGTGGAGGTCTGCTGGGAACGCCTGGCAGAGTCTCCTGTCAGAAGGAGCTTCAACTCCCACCTCCGGAAGAGCTTCAACCATGTCCCGGAGGAGGTGGGGGACATTGAGTCCAAATGGGCCATTTTCTGTGCCTCCATTGTTGAGGTGGCCAACCGGTGCTATGGCCGCAAGGTGGTCGGTGCCTGTCGTGGCGGCAACACCCGAACCCGCTGGTGGACACCAGCAGTGATGCGGTCAAGCTGAAGAAGGAGTCGTACCTGGCCTTTTTGGCCTGAGGCAGCAGACGGGTACCGGCGGGCCAAGTGGAGTGCAGCTGCGGTGGTCGCCAAGGCAAAAATCCGGGCATGAGAAGAGTTCGGGGAGGCCATGGAGAATGACTTCCGGACGGTTTCGAAAAGGTTCTGGACCACCATCCGGTGCCTGAGGAGGGGGAAGCGGTGCACTGTCAACACTGTGTACAGTGGAGTTGATGTGCTGCTGACCTCGACTCGAGACGTTGTGGATCGGTGGAAGGAATACTTCGAAGACCTCCTCAATCCCACCGACACGCCTTCCAGTGAGGAAGCAGGGCCTGGGGACTCGGTGACTCGGGGATAGGTTCTCTTATCTCCGGGGCTGAGGTTGCCGAGGTGGTAAAAAATCTCCTCGGTGGCAGGGTCCTGGGGGTGGTTGAGACCCGCCCCGAGTTCCTTAAGGCTTTGGATGTTGTGGGGCTGTGGTGGCTGATGCAGCTCTGCAACATTGTGTGGACATCTTGACACTGGTAGTAGGCTATTTTTTTGTGTGTGTGTGTGTGTGTGCTTTCTATAAACAAAATAATGACTTCATACAAAAGGAAAATAGGCCAGGCTTTTTTATTTTTTTGTGTTGGACCAAAGCTTATCATTTACTGAATACAGTTAGCCACAATAAAAGGCATCACGTTGGACGTACAGTTTAGGCTGTTTTTTTTTCTCTCAGCGCTTTAATAGTTAGATCTTGCCTTTCACCAAGGTGAGTTCAGGGGATCTGGGCCATAGAAAGGTTGGTGACCACTGATGTACAGATTCTGCTGTAATGACTGCCTGTCACTAGGTGGCAGTAATATCCTAACGAGTAAAGTTGAGGTGCCAGAAGTCAAAATATGCAAGAAATACAAACAAAAGTGAATTACAGGATTTTTCATGTTGCATGTTTACATTAGTGATACATACGGGTAACAGTTATACAACTGGAAAAAGAATTGTAATAAACTTACCATACATTCCTTGAAAAACACACCCGGGTCTTCACTGATGAAGACAACAAGGCTTCTTTGGATGCACTCCTTCTAATATTGATGTGGTCACACTAAAAACTGGTAAATAAAGACATGTGGCTGTAAAGTTGGTGCAGATGGTGGTGTCAGAGCTGCCTGGACATCAGTGAGTTTTAGAGCGATCAATAGACTGTAGCTGCACAAAAGAACCATATAAACGGGTGGTGATTAGATGGTGGAATGTAGGGCATTCCTAGAGCAAATACCAGAGAGACTTTTCTCTGATCATGTAGTACCAGTTTCCTTGTCTTATAAAAAAAACATCCTATTTTGAGCTGTTCAGTACTTTTTTAAAGGGATAGTTCATCAGTGGTGGCATGGTGGTGCAGTGGTTAGCACTGCCGCCTCACAGCAAGAAGGTTCGGGGTTCAAATCTCGGCACTGGCCTTTCTGTGTGGAGTTTGCATGTTCTCCCTGTGCATGTGTGGGTTTTCTCAGGGCACTCTGGTTTCCTCCCACAGTCCAAAAACATGCTTGTTAGGTGAACTGAGCAATCTAAATTGACCGTATGTGTGAGTGCTTGTCAGTCTTTGTGTTAGCCCTGCGATAGGCTGGCGACCTATCCGGGGTGTACCCCGCCTCTCGCCCCTTGACAGCTGTGATAGGCTCCAGCAGACCCCTGCAACCCAAACAGTTGGATAATGCAGGTATAGAAAATGGATGGATGGATGGATAGTTCATCAGCAGTGACTGTCCCCCACTGGGACCCAGGGGGTGTGAATGGAGTTCTGGCCCGGTTTCAGTGGTGCAGAAAGAAGTTCTGTCTAGTCTCTCACAAAGATACAAGAACAAATTAATCCACCAAAACCAATGAAAGTTGATTTGATGCATTTCTACTGACCAAGTCTTCCACTGCCAGGAAGTGCTTTATCCTTTGCTCCTTAACTTCTCCTTTGCTCTGGAAGACCTGCATCAGCTGGTCTGAGCAGTGGGCCAACTGTGACAGGAACTGTGATTGCAGTAGCTTGGTGGTGTTGACAAGAACTCTGCATCCATCCATCCATCCATCCATCTTCTACTGCTTATCTAGGGTTGGGTCACTGGGCAGCAGCCTAAGCAGGGAAGCCCAGACTTCCATCTCCCCAGCCACTTTGTCCAGCTTTTCCGGGGGCATCCTGAGGCGTTCCCAGTCCAGCCGAGAGACATAGTCCCTCCAGCGTGTTCTGGGTCTTCCTGGGGACCTCCTACCGGAGGGATGTGCCATGAACACCTCACCAGGGAGGGGTCCGGGAGGCATCCTAACTAGGTGCCCGAGCCACCTCATCTGGCTCTTCTCAACGTGGAGGAGCAGCGGCTCTACTCCAAGCTCCTCCCGGATGGCAGAGCTTCTCACCTTATCTCTAAGGGAGAGCCCAGCCACCCTACGGAGGAAACTCATTTCGGCCACTTGTACCTGCAATCTTGTTCTTTCGGTCACTAGCCAAAGCTCATGACGATAAGTGAGGGTAGGAAAGAAGATCAACCAGTTAATCGAGAGCTTCACCTTTTGGCTCAGCTCTTTCTTCACCACAACGGACCACAACGGATGCCGCACCAGTTTGTCTGTCGATCTCCTGCTCTATTCTTCACCCACTTGTGAACAAGACCCCGAGGTACCAATCCAGCGAGAGTTGACCTTCAACTCTCGCTGGATTGGTACCTCGCTGGATCGGATCGGACTGATGAAGCCAACATGACCATATTATCTGCAAAGAGCAGGGATCCGATCCCGAGGCCAGTTAAAGGTAGTGTATGTTTTACTGAACAGAAAGGTTTTAAGTTTGATCTTAAAGGTAGACGTGGTGTCTGCCTCTCAGATCCAGGTTCAATTCAATTCAATTTTATTTATATAGCAGCTTATACAATAAAATTGTCTCTAGGTGCTTTACAGAGGTAGAAACCCAGAGCCTGAACCCC